>JAVSBS010026866.1:50519-62724 GCA_033124195.1 Coracias cyanogaster | reverse complement strand
CTGGGTGACCCTGCTTCAGCAAGGGGGTTGAAGGAGATGATCTCCAGAGGTCCATTCCAACCCCTACCATTCTCTGTGATCCTGTGAAAGGGACCAGTTAGAGAAACTTTAAATTCTGTGTTCCTCCTAGTTTCTCCTGCAGCAGTGAGAAAGCTACTGATGTAAGGCAATCGGCACACCACTTCCAGCCTCTCCTAGACCCATCTCTTCAAATACAGCCAATTCCTGCCTCCCTTTGTGCTTCCAGGGTGACACCTTGAGCTGTGCATCTGTCACGAGATCTTCATTTTTGTCCTCCTCTACAAGCCTTCAAGTCGCCTTTCCTGAGACCTTGCACTGTTGCTGCATGTCATGTGGATGCTGCTTTCCTCTTGGTTTTATATATCAGGGTGTTTATTCCTTAATTTGTCATTAATTATGATTCCAACTGTTTCAAGCATTTCTGTGGCTCCAAACACTTGCAGAATAGTCTGTTTTCAAGGAGTAGTCCAGGGACACAGTGGGTCCAGTCTTTCTGATGTTATCATTATATGAAGAGCAAAATAGGAAAATATCAAGAACAAAGTTGTATTGCTTTTTAGAACATGTTCCTGAGGATTTTGATTTCTATCCAGCTATGGTCAAATAATCCCTTGTTCTTGCCAATGAGCAGTGAATTTCCAGTAGGGATGGTTTTAGGAGACTGGTAAGTCCCCATGTAGTTTCATCTCTTCCAGACATTTCTACTTTCTTTCTGCCAGCCAATGTTTCTTGAACACTTTCATTTTCTGTAGAAAGCCTTTCTTGTCCTATTTCTAAGCCTCTTGTTTGTCTTTCCACTTCCAAGAGTTTTTTCCCTTTAACCTAGATATTAAGTACACTGCCTCTTTATCAGGTGCTTCAATCATTAAAGCAATCTCAGTTCTAATACTCTGTAATTACCAAATAATCAAGTTGCTGATATCTGATCATTCTTACTTTAAATTTGAGTTTTGAATATTGCTCAATATATGTGGAGCAACTGAGCTATGAACTGTAACCTCATACTCGGGATATTTGGGCGTCCCCACCAGGGAGAGCTTTTTGTAAGTGGTCCAAGCTGAGGAAAAGCTGCAGTTGAAGCTGAAGTTTGCCCTTCTGATTTTTAGATTTCAAAGCTAATCGCAGGTGAGGATGCTCCTGGGGACAGCTGGTGAAGCTGCTGTTCATGCTACATGCCAATCTGGCTTCACTCTTTTTTGTTGTTGTGGGTTTTGAATGCTCTTAGAAACACTTGGGTTTGCTCTTCTACCTATTCAGAAGTTCAGATCCATACAGCGGTCACTAGTATATGTATGTCTGAACTAGCATCCACCCAGCTAATATAAGTAATCAGGGAAGGACTATAGACCAAATGTCAAGAAGGATGATGCCAACCTCCTGGGGTATCTGGTGGGTTACTTCCCTGTGCTGTAAGTTTGTGCTTCTGTATGTTCTCTGCTACTGAGCTGTGCTGGCTCCTTCAGTCCATCTCTTCTGCACTACACTCTTTGTATTAATATTTGTGTGGTATTTAACCAATATATTACAAAAACCTCTGGGTTTTGTAGAAATTAACCAATATATTACAAAAACTGCGGGGTTTTGGAGCACTCAGGGTAGATAAATTGTGCTTTCTTGCCATATTCAAAGCCTGTAGTCTTTATTCACTGCAGCTCTGTACCAATAAATCCCTGTTTGATGCTTAACTCTTAATTAAGAAGGAAAATAGCATTCCTTTTCAGTAAATGCTGTCAGAGAGCTATGCTTCACGCAAAGAAAGCTTTGACAGTGGGTGGGTGGGCTAAATAGCTCTGTTCTGCTCTTCAAACCTTCCAGTCGCATTGCTGCTGCAAACGAGCAGTGCTGTTCTGTAACCCTGCAGGGAGGGTTTCTGCTGTCATGGCACAGGCAGCTTAACATCTGAAAGCAAGTTGCATTAGATCTTGATGAAATGGGTGAGGATGGCAGAGATTTGGGTACCATCCTGACATCTCTGCCTTGGGGGTTTCTAAATGCATGGGCAATTGTGCCTTTTTTTCTGGGTTTGGATTAAGCTGTTCCTAAATGTTTGGATTTGCAGCGATACCATCCAGCTGTTGCACCCCTTCTCTTGCAGAGCAGCATGTCTCTCTCTACCATGTCCTTTTTCAACAAGATATCAACAGTCTGAGTGCAAGGAAAGAGTAAATGTTCCAGATTCCCACATTTCTGAGAAGAACTGTTGTGATAGTACACTTGCATAATACAGTATATTCAAGGTCTATAGGGTATTATCTACTAGCTGCCTTCTAATTGGTCTGAATCTGGGAGGGTGAGAGCTCACACATGATATAGCATGATCTCATCTGGCTGTCAGGAACCTGTTTCTCTCTAGCCCATCTGCTTGCAAAATGGTTGAGTAAGAATTACTTTTAAAAAAGTCAACTGCAGGGTGCCCCAAGATAGGATCTGGTTTCACATGTGAGGAACAAAGCAATCAATAGGAAATAAGAAATAAAATTTGAAAAGTCAGGTCTACAGCATCTGAAACCACATCAGCTTCATTGGGACAAATTTCCAGACTGGGATCAGCTCTCAGCAGCCTTTATTTCCAATATGATAAGATGTGGCCAAGAGGTCAGAGTTTAGCTTGACTGTTCTTAGTAATATCAAATGATATATGCACTGAATAAAGAGATGGCTTGGTTTTTTTAACCTTCCTTATTTTCCGGGTTTGGAGTCAAATTCCACTTTTGTGGAGAAAGCAGAACAGCTAAAACCTGGCATTGCTAGATAAGATGGGCTCAGAATGAAATTTTATTTACTGGTGTTTCCAGTTGCTGCCAGAACAAGACACTTCAGCAGGGTGGAACTCCAAGGAAGCTTCACTTTGTGTAAAAACAAATTAAGGAAGAAAAAGTCCTAGCTAGCCAGGAGAGCAGTGAGTGAATTGATTTTAGTGTTCAGTCCTGCCTTTATTTTACACAGAAAGCTGCTCCTCAGGAGTAAAGATGCTGTAGCAGATGAAAGTGGTTTGTCCAGCTGGTAGAGGATATAGGACTATTTGGAATCTGAACAAATACATCATTGTTTTATCAGCAGAGCTTAGCTCTGAGTCAAGGAATTAATCTCATCCTGCTTAGCCTATATCCAAGTACAAGTGCACCCAATTTTGGAATGGGGAAAAAAGCTCTTGGATTGTATTGGATATGTTTCAGAGATGGGTGTTGTGGGCTGAGAGATGCTCTCAAGAAATCTGGATGGATGTAGAGCACAAACAGCTTTGGCGGGTGATGGCTTAGTTTGAATTCATCCACAGCCTCTGGCTTCTGGTTTTGGAAATTCACTGCTTGCTAGAAGAGGCAAATTGTTGTTTCCCACAACTGGGATGTAAACAAACATGCTTAGCAGTGAAAAGCCTAACCCATAAGGACATTTGGTTTATTTTAATACCTCTTCTCTCCCTCATTGTAGGTACAAATACAACTATTTTTGCTTTGTAATTCCAGCAGAATAAACTTCCTTACTTTTTTACACAAGTATCTCTTGGGTAAAAACACGAGCTTAGGAACAATATTCAAGAGAAAGTGAGTGAACTGCTTATGTATATCATATTTGGCAAATTAATCAAATCTCTAATTAATTCAAAGGTGTGTAATGAAACTCCGTGTAACAGCTGACAAATGTAAGAACTAACAAGTGGATATTTTTCTATGTTAAACTTTTTTCCTGCCTCACGAGCTGCTCAAAGTGAGAAACAGTTCATTTGTCTCCATACAAGCTGGAGCCGTTACAAACGCTCATTAAATCAAAGGATAATACAACGAGTCGTGGGTGTTAGGAACTGTTTGAATTCCATCATCTCTTTGTACATAAACTTGATAACCACTTTGAGGCTGTTCAGATTATTTTCTATGGCAGGAATTCTATGAAGGAGAAAAAAGGGAGGAAAGGGAAATCTGTCCCATTAAATAGGGATGGGGAAGCAAGAGTCATTTGGCGGTGTGGGTGTCAGGTGCCTGTTTGGAGCCACAGAAAGGCAAGTGCCGCTATCTCTTGCAGTGCTAAGCCACCACTAAAGCTGAGATTTATGTTGTTTAGATGTCTGTGGGTTTTTTTGAATAACCAATTTGCAGCATTGTGAAGGAAGTGGGATTTTCAGAGGTGTAATATCCTAACTAGGACTGAATTTGGACACTGAAAAAAATGGTAGTGAAAAACTCCATCAGTACCAAAAACTTAGGTCGATACTGCAAAAGCTCTGAAAGGCACCAAAGGATTTAGAACTAATTTAGATTGAAGTTAGCTCAAATTATTTGGTTTGGATACTCTCAGCCTACATTTCTTCCTTGTGATAATGTTCTGTTTCCAGTTGCCTCTATCCAGAGTCCTTTCCTTTAAGTTATCACTGATTTGAAGAATGAGATGGTGTAATCCATAGGTCTTCTAGTAAAACCTTTAAGTTTTGTTAGAGCATTGCAGATGGCTGCAGCCAGAAGCCATTGCACAGCTTGGAACCTGATACACCTCAGGACACCGAAAGCCTCAGATATGTTCTCTGCTCTATTAAGTATCTCAAAAAGTGTGGGTGTGATGTGTTTAAGTGGGAGCGATGCACAGTTTGAGCACATCTGGTGGATTGTGCCAGGGAGAGAATATTCTGGGTACTGGTGAGACAGCAAATGTAAGAATTAACTGAATTTTAGTATCTTTTGGACATACTAAAGCATCAATTCTTCTTGTTACTGCTAGCATCTCTTAGCAGTACACCAATGGTAGGGTATTAACTTTCTTTAATATAAGGAATATTTTAAGAGAGTGCTGGATATTTTGTGGGCACTGTTGGGAGTGGACAAGGCCTGTGTGGACAGGGAAAGGAGATGGTGCTGGAATATTTTCTGTTTCTCACCCCTACATTTTTGTTAGGGGAATGGCAGGTAGGCTTCTGCTAGATGCTGTGAACATTTACTCCAGTGAACTTGAAAGGGACATAGGGAAGTTTTACCTGGTTGAATATTATGTGCCTTGTCCCCTAGGAGATATGTGATGACTAAGTTACAGAAGAGTAGAAGAGCTACAATATTGTGGTATCAGTCATTTGATGTATAATCCAACCATTGGAAACGCTGATGGTAGTGCTGGGAATGTCCCGCTTGCCTGTGTGGGAATGACACCATTTCCTCTGCTGGAGGAGGGGAGATGAGTTCATGCCCCTCTTTTTGATTTGTATCAAAAGAGACTAGCGGGACTGACACGGTCATTTGTTGCACTTTGACTAAGAGGCTGTTGTGTGTGTCCTAATTGGCAGCACTAATTTTAAAGCATTTAGTTTCTTGCAAATATCCAGTCATGCCAAATGGAGTGTTAAGCAATTTCTTGATGAAACTTTACTTAATGTTCAAATCCTTTGTTTAGATTTAGTGCTTTGTTTGCTTAAACTCAATCAAGCAATGATCACTTTGGTCTCCTAAAAAGTAATGTTAGCTTGGAGGAAAACAATAAATTTTCCTCTTAACAGCATCTCCTTTCCGTTTGTTTGTTTGTTTTTTTTCTACTTCCTCTGAAGTTCAGAGGTTTCATAGTCTGAAGTGATGGTCATTTGGGAAACTATGTCAAGAGGTAGCAATTGAGTGTTTCTATCTCTGATTAAATAAATTTCTCTAATTTCTTGTTAATGTGAATATTTTTAGTTTGTTTTTTGTTTCCTTCTGTGATAATTTTTTTGAGCAGTAACGCTCTAAGAATGTATGGCCAAATTATCTGCTGCTTCTCTGATTTCAGTGGAGTTGGGCCAGCAGAGATTGCAGCCCACTGTGTCTGTTTCCCAGAAACGCTTTTCTAAGCAGATTTGTCCTCTTTCCCAGAGGAAGACTAACTCCATGTATTAATCCAGGCAAGTTTGTAACTGCAAGAACCACATGGCAAAGCGTATGTATGGCAGTGAAGGTGACCTTGTGTCCAGTTCCCTTCACAGGTTTTATAGTGCATGCAACAGTCAACAGTAACTCTTCCATCTTCATCTTCTTACAAGGATCTGTTAGTCATGTCAACTGAACATCTCTCTCTTCTCTCTTTGCAACCTGAGTACATAAAACGACGTCTTACATATTGTAGGACCCAATCAAGCAGTCAGAGGGTTTCCCGCTTAGATGTGGTGAGGTTAAATTTGGCCCACAACAAATGAGCTGAAGAAACAAGCATGTTCTCATTGTGAGTATGTTACTTCAGCTCAGCTATGATACACTCATAAATATATTAAGATAATGTCATGCAATGAGTAGAGTGAACTGTGAGGTCTATGGGCTTCTGGGGTTTTTTTATGACTGGTATTTGTTACTGATCTAGGAGATTTCAGGACACTGCATCTTGTTGGAAAAGTATAAATTTGTTATGGAGAGTTTGGAGGCATCTTTGTCTAAATCTGCCTTAAAAGGTCAGCTGGGAGGGGCTTGCATGATTTATTGCTGTTGTTGGACACTTGTAAAGCAGAGAAGTCTTGCTATGCTGATAACTTTAATCCATATCTGTGTGATACAAACATTTGTGGCCCTTCATTGTGAAGTGCTGTAACTTGGCAAGCTCTGGGCAGTCAGCCAGGTGTTACCAGCCAAGCCATGATGCCAGGCCCATGTTATTGCACTTTCCTTGAGTCAGTATTCCTCCTTGGTGGCACTTCTGTGAATGATTACCGGATAGGGTTCTCATCACTGTATAAGGGGAACCACTTGGACTGAGTCACAGTGAGGGAAAGCACTTCTGTGCTTGGAGTAACAGAATTTCAGGAGGTTAAACCTGCATCCCCACCCAGAATGAATGGGTGGGCATGGGAGCTCCAGTGCATGCAACTTCTATAGGTATCTGACTTCCTTGGAGCCCCTGATTTGTAAGGGATTGCAGTGCAGGAGTCTTGTCTCCAATCATAAAGCACAGCTCAAGATTAAGCTGTTGGGATCCACCAAAAATATGTTGCATTGCAGAGGGGGAAGATGTTCATTTCTGCAGCTTTCAGACCTTGTTGTAAATGTCGGACTGTTTGAGTGTCTTCCTGAGAATAGACTGAGTTGCTGGCCAGTTCAAATGTCCCTTTTTGCATGACTGGCAGCATGTCTTTGCTTGTTTATTAGATGTGGAGCAGTTGTGGCATCTCTCCCCACTTTGGACAGAGGCACAACACAGACTTGTGGCTCTGTACAAAAGGCCTTACTGACCACATGCCATCATATGAGGCACTTAAGAATAATACTATTCTAAGCTGTCTGAGCAACTGTGAGAGACCCTGGCATGAGCAGTTTCCTGAGTGCTAGCCCAACTGGATCCATCCTTTCATGCTGCTTCCCATTGTCTGCTGTTGCAGACAGACTTAAGAGCAGCTGACTACAGAGCTAGAGGGAAATTTCCTAAGTGCTCCTAAAAGAGAGACCACCCAAAATTCCTGCCCAAAGATAGGAACAGTAATTAGGGATGAACTCTTCTGTAGATGAGAAGGGTTGTGGCCTACTGCTGTTTAGAACAACATTATTCTCCTCCTTTTTTGGAACATTTTCTTGGTTATATTGGTAAGAGTTACTTCTCATGGGGGCTAGAATATGTAACCAAATAGCAGAGGCAGCTGTGTCTGCAGGATCTTCTGCAAGTTTTTCTTCCAGAAGAGAAGCTGGATATTTGTGTGACTGAGCAACCTAGAAAGCCTGGAGGGTGTGGGGGTGAACCCACCGCTTCCCAACCTGCCTGTCTCTGGCAAACTTCAGTAAGAGATGAAGGAAGAGGCAGTATGATGATGGGGATAATGTTATACTCCAGTGGATCTGTGCACTAAAGGGCTGTTCTCAAACAGACTGGATGGAAAAGTCCCTTATTCTTCAGCAGGGTCCAAGTAGACAAGGTACAAGCTATTTCTTTTGCACCTGTGCTAGTTCAAGAACAGGAATAAGTCTGGCCTGACGGGTCTGTTTGTTCCCAGAACACCATAATCCTTTACCATAAAACACCAGCCAGTGGAGCTCCCATGAAACACTAAATAAATATTTTTTTTCTCTTTCGTCTATTTCTGTAAAAAGGGTCTTTTGATGAAAATATCATTAGTATGTTTGAAAAAACCACCCCCTGAGTAGTTATTTACCAAGCCTTTAAATACACAGCCTGGATAACTTGACTCCTGTGAAAGCGTTGCCACTGTTGACCAGGCAGAAATGTCCCATGTCTCAGTCTGAAGGCTCCACTCATTTCCTCCCTGTGCTGCCCATGGTCATGTGGCTGCATTTGTGTAGATGCCCAAGGGGAGAACCTCCGCCACCACTCCCTGTCTGCCTGAGCGGTGTAGGACACAGCCAGTGTCTCAGACCTTGCCCTTTCCTGTGCACCATGTACCTGGCTGCACTCAGAATGAGGGCTTGAAAGTCAAGGGACACTGAAAGCTGCAGAAGATGTTAAGGAGGATGGAAAGTTTTCAACACCTTATCTTTCTGGTAGTGCTTAGGGAGTCTTGTCCATCAATACTGTCTAACCAGCCAGCCTCAATAACTTTAACAGAATTTAAGGAGTGTAAACATGGTGTTTGTACCCACTTGTCCCCAGAGAGGGTTGATGGTGTGGCGATGTTCCTCTCTTCCATCTAGCCAGGCACGCTTTCTGGAAGCCTCAGGCAGTGAAGTATAGAGGTCACCATCTACAATTGACATGATTGTCCCCTCACTGAGATTCCTATTCCAAGCGAGCAGTAGTACACAAACTACATCTGGGGTAGAAATCTGTGACAGCTGACTTGGCAAAAAACTATTTCAGAATGTGCCTTTTACTAAACATGAGCTATTTTGCTGCAAGCCAAATACACATACTTAATACATATAAAAATAGTTGTGAAGCTGAGAGCCTGATGAAAGGTTGCTGTATAAGCAGTTGGTAAATCCTTGACCTGTTTCAGATCTCGCTGGGTTTTTATGAACTAAGGAGCTGTAAAATATCTTTGAGTCCTGATGGCTCAAACAGGAGAGTGAAGCAGGAGCCAGTAAACGGAAATGGGCTTGGTTTATTTTGCTGTAGGTGTTACAGATGTTACTTCCACCTTTGGTCTGCATCTCCTATAATGCACGTGGGGTGCTGCAAGATTGTGGTTGTGAGCAGCTGAAAGGTCTTGTTAGCCAAGAACTGATCAGTTTTTGTTATCTTGTGTTTGTCCTTCCTTAGGAAAGGACACGACTGGGTGTGTAGAAGTATTACAACTCTGTGTTGTTGGTGGGAAAGAAAAGCTGTGGATTCTCCAGCTCCCACTTCTGTAGCATCATGCCCTGTCTCTGTGTGGAGCCAGCACTGTGCATGTAGGACTTGTTCTCTCTCCTGCCTTCTGTCTGGAGTTTTTTGGGATATTGGTACACTAAATTCTGATAGGAATTGAGTTTAAGTGAAGCTATTGAGTTTGACAAGATATGCGCCATACTTAGAATAAGTTTTTAGCTACAATTATGCCTAATGTTCCCTGAAGCTTAAGCTAGATCAGATGGGGAATTCAGAAATATTCATGTCCTGTGGAGGAAAACACAAAATGCTGAATAGCTGAATGAACGAAGTGTTTTTTCGTTATGCGTGCAATAAACTAATGTATGTTGGATGTACTAATAACCACATAGTCCTCCAAGTCACTGAGATCCTTTAAAAGTTGCATTAATTTCGCTTAGCTCTTAAAAAAAAAACAAAACAAAACTCGACAACCTTTTTTAACCGGTATCACCCTGGATCTTCAAGTGCCTAGAGTAGCTCTTAACTTGGTCCTATGCCCCAGAATCTTTGAGGTGTTCAGGTGTCTGCCCCTGCCTTCAGCTGCCGACTTCAGTCTAGAAAAAGGAGACTTAGGGACCTAAATCAAATGGTGCTTCCTGAAATAGAACCTTTTAGCCAGGTGCTGTAGTAGAATCGTAGTTGCCCAACTGCCAACCTCTAGAAGTTTATTCTACTGTTGTTTTTTCTACCACGGCTAAAAAACTGATTTATCTAGAAGCAGGTCAGCTCTGTAGCAGACTTGATTACCTGTCTAATCTTTCATTCTCAGTTGCTTTTTCTATTAATCATGCATGTTTTTGTACTATTCGGTGAGGTTTGGTATTTTAAATATAATCTTAGCAAGGAGTTTACTAGTGTATTTTGGCTGTTTTCTCTTCCCCATTAATGAAGAGGTCCTGTAATAGTGCTTGATTAACAGTTCTTCAGCATCAGAGCAGCACAACATCACCAGAACCTACTAGCGAGCCTTATTCTGCTTATTCAGACATAGTATGGATAAAAATGTAGGCTATGACTCCGCTGTTGAAAAGGTGATGGGAACATTTTGTAGTCTGTAATCACTTTTATGGTATATTTTCAGGGGAAATTGAAATACTTGGTAAAAGTCTAAATTTATCAATATATTACCATCGTGCACACATTGAAACCAAGAAGCTTTTGAAGCTTAATGATATATTAAGTCTTTTGGCATGATTCTGAGAAAGATTATTGAACGGATCCCTTTTATGCTACCAGTGCCATGCAAAGAGCATTCAGTTCTTCACATGTAAACTTGGGGGAGGGAGTGTTTGAACCAAACCTCTTTGTATAAATAGTATATTTCTTTCTTAATAGCCTCAAGATCCACTTAGATACATGCCCTAAGTTAGTGGCCTGTAAACCTCCGGCTTCCTCTGCATCTTGACTCATCAAACTCTGGAGCTAGATTTGTGTGGGTAGGAACTGCCGGTTTTAAACACATTTTGAAATGTGTGGTTTAAGGGCTGGAAACTGTGCCTCTGTTCTAGGCATTTCTCATTTTCCATAGTTCCCCGGCTAGTCTCTTAATAAAAGAATATTGATTGTGTTTATATTCGGAGTCTTAAGGGGTGGATGGCTTTGTGTTTTTCTCTCCCCAGCTCATCTTCGGGGCATAGTGGTGATCCAGCAGTGACAGCACAGCACTATTGCTCTCTAACACTTTTTAAGTCATTTTACATTAATCCATGTACTTATTCATATAACTAGCTATTCTGTCGCTGTTTCTGTGGGAAAGGCAGATGTCTGTTGTTTCTGCTGCTTAAAACAGCTTGGTGTGCCCAACAGCCCAGAAGAGCCACGTGTCCCATTCTCAACATGGGCACTTCTAGCTCTTGTATCTTGAAAATTTATTTCATATTACTGTAACTCTTGTCTTAAAGCAACAAAGCTCAGGGGCACATGCATAAGATGTTCAAAGCAGCAAAGGGGACGACCTCTACTTGTTTCTTATAGAAAGCAAGTATCAGTCATTTCTTGATGTACGTGGATACATTGCATGAGGCAACTCTTGCTTGAGAAACCACTGGAACTGCCAAAAAAGATCCAACCAGAGACTAGTTGATATGATGTTTACCCCATAAACCCCCTGCTCTGACTGGGTATGGACCAATCTTCTTATTGTCAACTGTTTTTTGAAAAGGATCTCCTGAAAGGAGGCTGCAGGAGGGTGGAAATATGGAGGAAAAATGAGAAGCAGCAATATTAGATGGAGCAATGGTTCTTAAGACAATGAAACAATTTGAGCACCAGACTCAATGGGCAAAATGGCTTTATCTGGGAAGACATCACAAGAGATGAGGTCTGTAGGCCCATGTCGTAATTCTGTTGGGTTTGGGAGCTGCTGACTTGAGTAGGAATGCCAGCTGAGTGCTGGTGCTCATTAGCACATGTATGGTATGACGTAGGATCCTTTACATCTAACATGGATGGCCTTGCCAAAGTAGGTGTATAAATGGACATTTTGAGCTGTCATTTATCACTGTAGTCAAAATTAAGCTGGGCTGGATGCTGTATTTAAGCCAGAGATGATAATAGTGCTTGCAATGGTTATAGGCTTCCCACAGTACTAAGAAAACACGACAAATCCAAGCCAACTCTTTTCCAGATTTTGTGCCAGAGTTTAGTTTGCATAGGTGGCAGTCTTGGAAACTCTCCAGAGAAAGCTTTTTGTCTAACCATTCATTTCTACTAGTTATTCTCATCTTGAATCCCATTCAAGTTGAGTTTAAACCTGCCATAGTTGAAAAAGCCAACCACTCTGCTCTCCAAAACAGCTCCCAAGCTTCAAACCTACCGCAGATTGAGACTAGCAAGTCTTGGACAAAGGCAGAGCTGGGCTTTTCCATTTCCTCTGCTTATCAGAGCCAAAAGCCCTTTTCTAACAAGTTGAACCCATCCAAAGGAACTAAAAGAAGGATGTGGATTATTTGCC
>JAVSBS010026866.1:18188-33112 GCA_033124195.1 Coracias cyanogaster | reverse complement strand
CTCTGTGACGAGAAAAGGCTGAGAGACCTGGGGGTGTTTAACCTGGAGAAGACTGAGAGGGATCTGATCAATGCTTATCAATATCTCCAGGGCAGGGGTCAACAGGATGAGGCCAGACTCTTTTCAGTGGTGCCCAGTGACAGGACATAGGGCAATGGGCACAAACTGGAACAGGAGGTTCCATCTGAACAGGAAGAAAAACTTATTTTCTGTGAGGGTGCCAGAGCCTGGACCAGGCTGCCCAGAGAGCTTGTGGAGTCTCCTGGAGAGAATGTCTGGGGAGATTCCAAACACACCTTAACAAGATCCTGGGCAACCTGCTCTGGGTGACCCTACTTTAGGAGGGGAGTTTGTCTAGATGATCTCCAGACGTCCCTTCCAACCCCCATCATGCTGTGATTCTGTGATAGTAAATACCAAATCGTATGCAGGCTTGTGACAGGATGTGGCCTCAAGGAAGACCAAGGCGGAGGTCTGTCTGCCAAATAAAATCCCTGTGAGGCTGGCTGGCATTGGTTAGGCAAACGGAAAGCTGAGACATCTGTTACGCTGTCGAACGCTGCTCCCTTCACTATCTCCTGCTGCCACCCACGTTCTCCTCATACGTGTGTCCCATCCACCTGTCCTGTCCTGACGTGTGCTTAGTATGTCTAGACAGGAGTCTGGGCATCTGCCTGACAGCTCAATCAAATTCATTCTCCTGGATTTTCTGGACACCTTGGCAATGCTTGCTCTGAGACACAAACATCTGTGGCTTACCTAGAGCCATGTCATAGCCTTAAACCACAAATATTCTGTGTCCTGGAATTAGGCTTGCATTTACAAGTGTATTGGTTGACACAGCGACAGAGGCTGTTTTAGCAGCTCCACCAGCAGCGGGAATGAGAGAGATCCCCTTTTCTGACATGTATGCCCAGATGGTCTCTCTACACTGGCTGCTTCTGCGATATATATAATTCCCAGTGCTGATAACTGTTAATTAAATGGTAGGCTCAGTGCCCTGAAGCACTGTTTTCTGAGACAAGAAGGTAACAGGCTCTGTGTTTATGGCCTTTAGCAACATGTGTTCCATTTTGAGCAACTCATCAACAGCACGATACTGGCAAATTAGTGGGATTTTAGGGAAAAGTGCATCTAAAAGGCTGGCACAGAGGCATTGTCATAGGGAGGGTTTAAACATTAATTACAAGTAAGTTAACTGAGCAACACTAAAGAGTCTGTCTACCAGTGATTCCCTAGTTGAAAGTGAAGGAATTGCCCCTGAGGAGACTGAAAGCACCAGTATCCAGAACGGAATCCCCACATCCTCAGTCAGCTGAGGATTCCAGAAGCAGCTCCACTGGTCCTCTCCTGAATAACAATAGCAGCCTAAAGCATCCCTGACCTCCCCTGCCTTTGCCTGCTGGTCTCTGGACCAGTGCCTGACATGCCTGTTTGGTAAACCAGCATGGTAAACTGGGTCAGGGAACTGCTGCAGGCTATAAAATAATGCTAGAAGAAAAGTCTGATCTGATCTGTTCACTAATGCTGTGTCCTGGGCAGCCCTGAGATCAGCTGGGCTCTCAGAGAGGGTGATTGTTGGGAGAGAGGTAGAGGTGGGAGCTATTAAAGCTGACATAACTGCTAAGCCTTAACATGGGCTGACTTTGCCAACCACCTCAAATCCTGCTCACAATTATGTATGTCTGTGGTCTGGACAGAGCCAGACAGTTCGGTTCATTCTTAATCCTCATCCATAAATTAGCTACCTGCTGGTTTGCCTTATGCACAGGGTTCAAACCAGTGCACCTTCTCAGACTGGGCAGAGGCAGCCTGGGTGCCTAGCACAGCTCAGGGCAACGGTGGCATTTCTTTACCCAAGAAATTGTCTATAGCACACTCAAAGGATAAGCTATGCTGAGCTTCAGGGCTTCTCAAGGTGAGGCAAACCCAGCACACCATCCCCAGCCTTCCCTAATGGTTGTTTTAGCTACTAGCTTGTAAAAGGTTGATGGTGGGATGGAGCAGTCCCACTTAAGGTGTCAAATTCTTTGTGAGCTTAGGGTCCTGTGCCCAAACTGTCCTTGTTGACAGGTTGGTGCCCAAAACACTAAGCAACAGCCTAATAGCTATGGTTTACTGGGAAGTGAGAGAATGAGACCACTGCCTTTGCAAACACCCAGGTGTTAGGGCAGTCTCTCAGTCTTCTGCAAAGAAGGGTCTGCAGGTTTGAGTCTTTCCAGCAGTGACCTGAGCTGCTTTGCTGTTGCTACCAAGCACTGAACTGTCAGATGAAGCAGGGGACCATCCAACTATTCCTTCAGCCTTTAAAATATAAGCTCCTGGGAAAGCTTTTGGGCTGGGAATCACAAATGGAAGGGATTGCTTGCAATTTAAGGTTAGATGCCAAAATCTTGAGAGGATGGGATTTAGGAACTACTCTGGTGCAGTTGCCAATAACACAGCGATTCCTGTTCTGTCTGTAAACTTTGCAGTGTATCTAACTTGGATGCTTGAGTTCCAGTAGGTGAAACTGCACTCAACTCTGAATTTGGGTTAGCAAGGAGGCGTGATTATGTTCTTAAATATATGCTATTAATTATAGGAAATACCAGCCTTCAGCCAGGCTCTGAGCTACTGGCCTGTGTATAATTGATCCTCCCGCTCCAGAAAGGTCTTTTTGATCCTGAAACCTTTCTGCAACTTCTTGAAATTCACTGTTGAAAACCACTTTATGAGAATCATGCCTGCCTTGTAGCAAACAGTGGTGGCCTTAGTTGTTGCCTGGGAGGGAAACCAAGAGTGAATCCAAGGGCTTTAGCATGAAAGGCACATAAAGGGTACTAATGACTTCATACATTCAGCATCAATTCTTAACCCCAGAGGCTAATAGGAGCAGCTGACGAGTGGAAAGACTAAAAGTTTGTTCCAGCTCCCATGTGACATCTTTGCTAGTGAGTGAGTAGGGAGTAAAGGAAGCCTGTAGACACAGCATGGTCAGTACCTTCTCACTACTGAACATGGCCATGTGTGGGTTTAAGACCATTCTCAGAGCTAAATTACCTTAATTGTGTCTTGCTGGATCTTACCTTCTAGGCAAATAGCTGCATTTCATCTGACCCAACTATTTTGCTTTTGACAGGTAGGAGGACTTTTTGTGGCTGAGCTGTTCATTCTTTAATCTCCCCTTCTTTTTCCTTGGCTCAGGTTTGCTACAGTTACCCACGGTCTGCTTGTGTCTGTGTGGCAACATCTCTGCCAGCCAGTTCCAGCAGGGACAACTCTGAACTGTGGTTTCATTTAAATAATGAGATCTGTTACTGTTATATAGGGAAAAAAAGAAGATAGGTAGATATAGGAGAAGAGAAGGCTCCAGGGAGACCTTATTGTGGCCTTCTAGCATCTGAAGAGGACCTTCAAGAAAGCTGGGGAGGGACATTTTACAAGGGCTTGTAGCGATAGAATGAGGGGTAATGACTTCAAACTGGAAGAGGGGAGATTCAGATTGGAAATTAGGAAGAAGCTCTTCACTGTGAGGGTGGTGAGACACTGGCACAGGTTGCCCAGGGAAGTTGTGGATGCTCCATCCCTGGATGTTTTAAAGACCAGGCTGGATGGGGCTTTGAGCAACCTGGTCTAGTGGGAGCCCCCCATGGCAGGGGACTTGGAACTAGATGATCTTGAAGGTCCCTTCTGACTCAAACAGTTTTATGATTCTATGATATAGTCTTAAAAATATTTGAGATATCAAACTGGGCTTTTTCAACATGGGTTTCATCTTGAGTAGGTATAAAACTGCTTGTTTGCTTTGTGGCTTCAAAAACAAGCAAGTAGATTGTAGTGAGTAGCTTTGTTTGGGTCCTGTTGACTGTGAGGATCTTTGAAGATCCTTCAAACACAACTTGCCAGTAGCTCATTATCTAGTCAAACAAGGAGATTTTTATGGTTGGAGTTATAGAAAGGGAGGGATCAGCTAATATCAATAACAGCCAATGGATGAAAGAAGTAGTAATGATTTTTATATTAATGATAGTCAGAAGATGAAGTTGGGACTTGCAGACTATCTTTGCTTAAAACCTTTAGCATGGGCATAAGTGTAACAATTGCACAGAGCTGTGGGGATGGGATTGTTTACCCGAAAGTTAAGTTCTGCTTCTTAAGTGTTTTGTTGGATTGGGCCCAGCATATGAATTTCTTGAAACCCTAATGGCCTGACTTCATAAATATTTAATAGGTATCGCTATCTTAGACCTGCTTATGCATCCAGAATACCTTGAAACAAGGGCAGGAATAAGGCTTAAAGAAACCTGAGAAATGGACAAAGGAGCACCCAGAGCCAAATTCCTGCTTGGCAAAGTTCCTCCAGCATTAGAGCATTTGGCGGACGATATTTAATAAGGCTCTTGCGTCCACCCTTAAAACTTTGCACCATTAGCATTCCCCACCTCTCTTCCTCATCATTGTATGTCCTCGGATGCTGTTGAAGTTACACAGAAATGATCATTATAGCTCTCAAGGTATTTGTGTTATTAGAAAGTAGAGGTGTTGGGTAGCGTGTATATCACCACTGCTAATGTTTTGGAGGGCTAGTCCTTTGCAAAGGACACAGTTAAGATAGGAAATCTTTTCCCCTTTTCACCACGGGATAAAAAATCAAGCAAACAACATTTGTTTTTTTCCCAGAAACTAGGATGTGATGAATAAATGCAGGGGTTTTTTGAGGTGATGCTTTTGCCAGGGGAAAAAAAAAGAGGGATATTTTTCCTTTGGAACTTAACATTTCAAAAGGGCGATGCTTGAGATTATGAGGGGGATCAGTGGTGAGTATAGGAGAGAATAGGTGGCAATTTTTTGCCACATCTTCTGCTGCAGAGTAGAGTATAGCCACAGCGATTCCCCTTGATGCTGCATGGCAAGGTGTCCCCAAGGGAACAGCACTGGGTACACTATTCCTTACATCTTTAGGACCTGAATTTTGTAGGAACATCCCTTCAGCCAAGAGCAGAACAATAATTCCACTACTTCACAGGCTGAGAAGTTTAATTATGATCTGTAGAGTGTTTTGAATGCACATTAAGTTTTGTTTTTAGCTCTGCTGAGAGCACCCAAGCAGCTGGAAGATGGCAGGGAAAATGGTTAGCTGGTGGTTGGGAAGCCTCACTGAGGATGGAGTCCTCCCCAGCTCCACTCAAACAAGGGCAAGAAGCCACTTACCCCATCCTCAAAAATGAAACAATTTACAGATGTCCATAAAGGAAATTACAGGATCTCAGAATGATAGAGGTTGGAAGGGACTTCTGGGGATCATTTAATCCAATCCCCCTGCTAAAACTGTGTCACCCAGAGCAGATTGCCCAGGATCGTGTCCAGGCAGGTTTGGAATCTCTCCAGAGAAGGAGACTTCACAAGCTCTCTGGCAGACTGGTCCAGGCTCTGGTACCCTCACAGGAAAGAACTTTTTCCTCCTTTTCAGATAGAACCTCCTAAGTTCCAGTTTGTGCCCATTGCCCTTTGTCCTGTCACTGGGCACCAGTGAAAAGAGTCTGGCCTCATCCTGTTGACCCCTGCCCTGTAGATACTGATAAGCATTGATCAGATCCCTTCTCAGTCTTCTCCAGGCTAAACACCCCCAGGTCTCTCAGCCTTTCCTTGTCACAGAGGTGCTCCAGTCCCCTCAGCATCTTTGTAGCTTCTATGTGGACTCTCTCCAGTAGTTCCTTGTTTCTTTTGAACTGGAGAGCCCAGAACTGGACACAATACTCTAGAGGTGGTTTCACTAAGGCACAGTAGAGGGGGAAGAGAACCTCCCTCAACCTGCTGGCCACACTCTTCTGAATGCACCACATTGATTTGGACTGCTTTATCCCATGTAGCTAAAAGGAGATAGAAAGCTGTGTTTTCTTATCAGAAATTTTCTTGTCAGTTTGTTGATGTAGCAGTAATTGTAGTGTAATGTAGGAGGCTGTTTCCAGGCTTAAGGTAAGCTTCTCGTTCTCTAGGTGGGAACATCTAATAGGTCAGGGAGCGGTGAAACAAGTCCTCTGTGGGAAAGTTAGCCGAGAGCAGGCTATCAGGCTAATCAGCGGTAACCAGGAGGGTCAGGGAGTCCTGTTTCCCTTGGACGGAAAGAAAGTGTCTGTACTGGGCTGGCTTAGAGGTAGGGTGATGTGCTGAATAACAGGAGCCTGGATGGCTACCCAGCTGACATACTAAACTGCCAGTGACAGCAAAATTTCAAGAGATGCTTTAACACATGAAAAAGTTCAGAGGATGCAAGTTTTCAAGCCTGGCCATCTGAATTTGAACACTATTTCTACAGTTAGCAACAGATAGCTGTGAATACCTTCACTATGTTGATACAGCCCTTAGCCATTCACTTCTGCTCATCTGGCTTGAAAAAAAAAAAAGGACCAATGGACTATATAGTATCTGAGGCAAGTATTTACCTGGATAAATGCTTTCCAGTTACATGGTGTTGGAAAACTTGTAGGCTTTCTCTAGTATATTGGCACATGTTCCTTCCCTCTTCACTTGGTTTAAGCTCTGCACTATTCAGGAGCTGTACCTTAATGTATACCTGTGCTGTGCTGAGCATGCTGGATCTGATCTTGGTAGGGGATAATTCAGAAGGAAAAAAGGGGGCTGGGGGAAAGTAATAACAAAGTAGGACTCATAAATATTTGGGTTTAAAGCATTATGGTTGCTCAGAGCTGAGCTATTTCATTCGTCCCCTTGGACAACATTCATTTGCTATCTATTCTTCACAAGTATCAGATCCCCTTCTCCATCCCTCACTGTCATTCATTTGAATTTTGTTCTTGACTCCTCACCTCTGGGTGATAATAAATCTTTCTTCTTTGTTTCAGATGGGAGAAACATAAGGCAATTAGACTTGCGTGGGGTCAGAAAAGGGGCCCTGCCTGAGCTGGGGCTGAACCACCTTTTGGTGCATTATTTATCCAAACAGGTCCTGCGCTTGTGCTCAGATCTCTCTTTTTTTTTTTTTAATCCAGTGGTTGCATCTGGCTTTTTTGAACTCTGAATAATCTGTGGGTGAGAAAAATGCCTTCCTGTGTCTCTAGCTGTAAATGAAAGGTAACACGCATTCCTCTCTCCCTACTTTTCCCTCTCCTTCTCCAAAGTCGCTTGCTCAGGCTGCTTCCCTCTGCTCTCCCTCTCACCTACTCTAATGTGGCTGGCAGGGTCACTGTGGCTCAGTGCATCACTCCTCACCTGCCTGGGTGTTTTTCCTCTGCCCGGATATGCTGTAACCTGTGTCCAGCACCTCAACTGGCCTCTGAAGACAGAGGCCCTCTCAGACTGCCCATCATCCCTCTGCAGCTGCCCTGGGAGTGAAGGCAGTAAATGCTGTTTCTGACCACAGCAAGCTGTCCAAAAGAAATAACTTTTGTGTCAGATGCCCAGAAGAAATTCAAGCTCATAGCCCAGCTGCATGGCTGTGTATGAGAATCATGCACATGATTCTCTGAGGGGCTCACCAGGCTGTGGTGTTGGTTCTTGGTTTCTCTTCTTGCCCAGCAAACTGCCCCATTTTAAGCCCAGCCACCCCTTTCCCCCTCCCTCTCTGGGCTGAGTACTTGGTTGCCCTCAAGTGCTGCTTTGCCATGGGTGTGGATCTACTGGAAAACTAGCAAGCCAGACCTTCGGAGATGTTTTTCCAGGGGCTGGGAGCTGTGCCCTACCTGCTCCACCCTGAGAGCATCTCACGGCTGGCTGCTGCCAGGCAGAGCTGCCAAGGGACAATGGTAGCAAAGGGCAGGACACGAGGGGGCCAGCCTTGACAGCAAAGGACACATCTGAGGTTCTGCAGCCCCTTTTTCTTTAAAACCTGTAAGAGGGGTCTGAGACGTGTAAGGGGAGGTTGTTTTTCTGACTTTTTTTGAGAACTGTTAGAGAAGTTCAGCTGCAGAATTTTTGTCTGTATTTCTCCTTCCTCTGCTGAAAATCTGGAAGGGGAGGACTGGAGAAGATTTTTGTCGCCAGAGGAACCATATACATAAAGCTGAGTCAAGAGGGCAGTAGGTCTTCCCCCAGGCCATTTGTGCTGTGGGCAGACCCGTGCTGTCTTGGGAAGGCTGTGGTATGAATCCCACCTGGGAGGTTTCCAGCACCAGGAAAGGGGGATCCCTTGAGCTGAGGAGACCAACAGTCCCTCTTCTTTGTTCTACTCTTGATTAGAGACACTACAGGATATGAGAATTGGGTCTTCTGCTGGTTTATTAACAGAGAAGCTGGGGGAGAAGGGAGGCAGTGTTTGCATTCACAGATTGACCTCACTAAGGGCAGGAAGCCCTCTAAACAGATGCCCAAATCTTAGAATGGTTTGGGTTGGAAGAGACCTTTCAAGGTCATCTAGTTCCAACCCCACTGCACTGATCAAGGACATCTTCAACTAGAGCAGGTTGCTCAGAGCCCTGTCCAACCTGGCCTGGAATGTTTCCAGGGATGGGGCATCCATCACCTCTCTGGGCAACCTGGGCCAATGTCTCACCACCCTCAATGTCAAAAATGTCTTCCTTCTCTCTAGTCTAAATCTCTCATCTTCTAGTTGAAAACCGTTACCCTGTTTAAACTGTTACCCTCCTTTAAAACCATTGACCATGGTGTTGTGAGCCTTCTAGCCCTGCTTGCTCTAACACACATGGTCACACTGGTGCTTGCTGGCACAAAACCTTACGAAGGAGCGGTGCTTTTAGGGGAGAGAAGAGCAAGACATCAGCTTTGCTTGATGAAACAGGAGTCAGAAATTCAACCTGCCAAAGCTTTTATTACCCTCCAGTCCCAAATGTCTGTGCCTCATCCCCTATTTTTCCTTTGAGGGCTGCTTTTATATTCCTTCACTCAGGGACAGATCTTGTTGTTCTACCAACTGCAAGACTACTGGAGAGCAACTCATTCTCCCTTTCCATGTGTGGTTCCTCATCTCCCTTGGTTCCCCTTTGCCCAGGAGGGGACGGGAAGTGGAGGGCTCTGCACCACGCATCTGTCTGCCAGGCGTTTTGCTTCATTGACAGAATCCTCCAGCGCTTCTTATTAAAGACGGGAAGTGTTTTGCAGGCTGGAGGTGACTCTAGGTCTGCTTGTCTCAAGCTTTCTAGTGAGTCATCTGTCTGCAACTGATAGGATGTCGTCTGATACGTGTTTTTTTTTTTTTTAAACTGCAGACAGCGTTATGTGCTGAGCTATTGAAAGGCTGAGTGCTGTTTTGACTGTTGTCATGTTGGCTTGCAAAGCATAAGGTATGTGTCACTTTCTGGGGCTAACCATTCTCATTCAGTGATTTTATTAATAGCTTCTACACTCATGAATGAGGAAAAAAAGACCCACAACTTGTTGAAATTGGAAGGAGTAAGAGGGAACTTCTTTTTTTTTTTTCCGGTCTGCTCTGGATTTCAAAGGCTTTCCCCAGAAAGAGACATTCAGAAGAAGGCTGAGTTTGGTTCTGCCCGAGTGGAGCCTCAGCTCATTGCAGCAGATCTGAGTCTGCCCCTGTTATGCTACTGAGTATATTGAGACTTATGAATGAAACCTGTTACACATTAACATGTTAAATATATGCATGTCTGGAGCTGAGTAGTAGTAGTAGCAGCTTAAATGCTTAGAATTCAGAATAAAATAAGGCAATAAATTGTGTTAAGATCATTAAAGGCAACATAGAGATTAAAGCACAAAAGAAATCAATTTGAAAGGATTGAGAGAACCTGAAAATATTTCTCTGGCTGCTGATCACTACCTCTAACCCGTGAAGTAAATGGTAACAAATATGCCATTTCTTTTAAAGGCATCTGTTTCTTTTGGTTTAAACTATTTATTTTCCATACCCTGAGCCTCCTGTGATTCCTCAGCTTTCTGAATAAAACAAACCTGTTAAGTAATTTGGATGGTATTTGCAGAAAGGCCCCCAGGCTCAGGAATTGTGCAGCTCTCAGATGAATATTTTATCCTGCCTTTTAAGGATGGCCACATCTCATCTCCTTCATTGCTGATTTGGGGCATTTTCCATGGAGCAGACCCCCTCTTGAGAAATGATGAACTTGGGACGGAAGGGATCTCAACAGGTCTCTGGGGTTATTTAGGTGATAAAAAGAAAGTTACAGCTCAAGGGGAGATGTGCTGAAGGCAAAGAGGCTGCATGGAGGAATAATGTTTCAGCTCTGCTGCACGGTTCCTGGTCCTGATCCAGCACAACAAGAGCTCACCTCTCATCAGATGGGCTGCAAATGATGCCTGTAATCTTGGGTCCCTAAGCGCCTTCTCAGGATATTAATAATTCTGTATGTCAGAGGGACAGAGGAAATGAATTAATTAATTGAGGATCTCAGATTGCACATTAATGAAGCTGCAGGACCAGACGGACAGGACTGCCTGAGCCACTCGCTTAACAACAGATAGTGGATGATAAACAAAGCATGGGAAAATAGTGAAACAGCTGAAATGTCAGAGAAAGAGGAACCCCCTGAGACCCTTGCAGTTTTAGTGCAATGGTGTTGCATTCCTCCCTCAAAACAGAAGTCCCTGAGGTTGGAGTAACGGGAGAAAGCAGATTCCTGCTCGGGAAAGTCGTAGGCAAGGAGGCGAAGGGGCCAGGTTATCCCTCTGGAATTTTTATCGGCTCCAGCTGCTTTTCTCCAGACTGATTCACCCCTGTCTCTAAGGAAACATGGGGAAGAGATGACGTTTCTAGCAATCTGGAGGGACTCACAAGATGCCTTGAGGGCACTGGGTGTATAAACAGAAGAATTTGAGATCAATTACCTGGGCTATTTAGGTTGGCTTTTCTCTCTCCTCCCTTCCCTGACCTGTAGCAGAACTTGTACTGATATGATTCATCCCCCCAGATTCTCCTGGTTACTAAGGAATACACTGTGAACAGCACGGATACATGATACAGCTGATGTGGTTATCAAGGAGTTGGCGGTGGGCTAGTATGAAGTTTGCTTAATTGTGTTTTCATTCACATTAGTGAATTTGCAGTAGGAGGATGAAAATGTACAAGTTACAGAAAAAAGGTAGTGTCTGTGATTCATGGTGGCATTTTGCTGAAGAGAAGCTCTTGCAAGCAAGGTCACTGAATATATAGAGTACAAAAGAGATTGTTTCTCCATGGGACCTTTAAACTTCATTTCACTCAGTTAACAGGTACAACGAAAGCGCCTGGTTTCACTGCGAACACACCTACTAGCGATAGATATTTTAAGAATGTCAGATACCAGAAACTCTGCCAAATCAGCGTAGCTCTGTTCCTTTTGACTATGATTTTAGTTTAAACAAACTACAGCCTTAGCTGCATTTTTCTAGACCAAAATAAGAGTGGCCAAAAATTGTCAGGTTTCACCCAATGGTATTTCTGCAGGCTCATAGATCAGTACCTGTATCTCAGAAGTTACATTTGTGCTGTGTGGTATTTGACAGAAGGCTCCACATCCGTGAAGTGCTTAAGAATGTCTTAGATTTTAATAATAATAAATGACATCACATAATGAAATGGTCAGTATCCAGAATAGGGCTCTCAAGTTCTTGCCTCAGTATATTAATCAGATTTCTTGGTCCCAAATACATCCTTAGACTATCCAGCCTCTGTAGTCTTGTAGCCAAATACATCTGATGCCCGAGTTAAGGGAAAATCTACTTGGGAATTACGGCAAAGCAAAACCCAACTTGTTCTCACAGGGCCACGTCTCCCCGTTAGAAAACAAGTGGGTTGTTACGGGGTATTAATTAACACTACTGAACAAGGCTGTACCCTGGGCAAACCCAAGGTCAAAAGGAAGACTGTACAAAGCTCACCAGGCCCTGTAACTACCCTCAACTGCTGGGGTTTGCCCCTGTGAGGTCTTTAGAGGAGTGGGTGGAAAGAGGAGTTGTTTGTCTGGGCATTGAGCTCCTGTTAATGGTTACCCAAAAGCAAGCTCCGACCTGCTTAATGGGGCATTGTCCTATTGTCCACTTGTCTTGGAGAGCAGGTGACCTTTTATGCTTGGGTGGTGACACAGTTGCCTAGGCAGCTATACTGATAAATGCAGATGCAAACCCCCTTGGAGTTTCTCAGCTCCTACTCTGCTGATTCGATCCTGTGAAAAGGCCCTAAGACTCAGGGAATTGCCATACCATAAAACTGGTTTCCCACACTTGCAGAAATCCCTGTACTTGTGGAGTATGTGGATGCACTCGCTCTAATTCAGAAGCAATGTTACTGTGTTCTGCATGTTACAGCACACAAGTCTTGCGAAGGTGACGCTGCATCTGAATCAGAGCTGACATGTGTCCTGACACCTACATCGTGCTTCCACCTGCCATCTTCAGTGCTTGCAATGATCAAGAGCCTAGCTTGAGCCTTGAAGGGGGCCCCAGGCTACATGCGCCAGCAGGCTGAAGTTTCGAGGGCACCTTCCTCTAGGGAGGGAAGGAGTTGGTCAGTGCAAAGCGAGCCACAGAATTATGCCAGCTTATGTTGCAGAATTTCAGCTTTTGTCCTTAAACAGCTATATCTTGACTTCATGATAGGTCTCATCCACAGTCATAGATGGCCTTGAGGTAAATTCACAGGGTAAAGGTCATCTCCACACCCACTAGTGATGACATGGTCTCTCTCTTCAGCGACTGCAGCAATGACCTTCAGCCTTACCATTATGAGGACCAGCAAGTACCTTTTGGTTTGTGCACAATTTGAGCCCCAGTTTAACAAGAGGGAGCAGGTGGACAGGAAAGAAGAATAAGGATCCTGTTGCTGCTCACCTATACCCAGACCACAGGCTACTGCTTTTTAAACCACAGGTCAAGTCATGGGCCACAATCTAGAAACCTTTCGTACACAGCACCCGGTAGCTAAATTTAATTTCTACCTGTCCCAGCATCTCTGCCAGAGCAGAGCTGCAGAATCCTGCACTGCAGTGTGTTGGATTTGCATGAGTTATATTTTCTTACATTAGAAAAATTATCTGTAAAAGCAGAATAGCAAATAGCCTGAGTTAAACCAACATGTAAATTTATGATAAGCCCTATGAACTGCTGAGAAATGTCTACTAGTGCCTATAAATGGTGCTGGGTTTCAGTCTTAATTACCCTGCACGCTGCTTTACTATGTACTTCCAACCCATGCAAAGAAGATAACATCGGAACTCAATAAAACAACTGTTCATGTGTTACAAAGATTCATCCTTTGGAAAATATATGTATTTAATAGTTCTGAACCGTCAGGCTTGTGCTGATAGCTGGCTTTCATTTATTTGGCAGGATCCCATAATTCCTTCAGATTGAAAAGTGTGAGCACTTGTGTAGACATGAATTTGTGAGGTGAATTGCAGAGCTACAAATTTCTGATTAATTCTGACTCCTGCTTGAATGTGAGCTCTGTTTATAGCAGGATAGTAAAGCTGGTTTGCCATAAACCCCAGAAGAAACCTTAAAACTTAATTTTTTTTTTTCTTTTTAGGGAAGTGTGTATTTTAAAGTCTGTTTTAATTTCCTTTTTTTCTTCCTGTTTGGTTTGTGTCTGAGAAATATCTACTTTTTCTGTTTTTATTGCACTTTCTCACACGTTCCCCTCTGGAGAGTTAAAAATCTGAGATGTTTATAAGCTCCAATACTCTGATTTTATTGGTCCTCTAAGAGCTCCATGTATGGCTCAACCTTACCGTCAGCTGATCTTCTTCTCCATGGTTTAAACAAGATTGTTGGAGAAATGAAACCTCTAAGGACAACACCCCCCCAAGGTCATTTATCAGACATCTGGCAGACAAAGTAGGAGCTCTGATAATGCTTGTGATGGACTGAATGAAAGATCTGTAATCACTTTGCTGTAGTAAGTGTGGGCAAATCTGGATCTATTCCTTCTAGCAACCAATAATTTGACATAAATTACACAGCAACTGCTTAGCAAGGTTTGGAAGGTGGTGTTTTTTTTTTTCTTTGCCCTGAAGATGAACTTCATTTGCAGCAGAGCTGCCAAATCCATTTCATTGTAAAGAAATCTGCTTTCTAAACTAGATACCCTTAGGGATTGAAATCGTGTGGAAACAGAGCCAAATCCAATTGCTTGGCTATCTGTATTGGTTGGATGTACGTTAACAAACAGTATCGTTCTTTGCGTCTCAGATTTACTAAGCTATTTATTTATTAGCTTCGGGCTGCATTCCTGGAAGCTCGTCAAGCTGCTAAAACATGTGGAGCCTGTCGGAGAGCTCTAGGGGAAGCTCCCACCTTAAAACGGGTGCCTATGTTACCGGCTGAGGAGTGGGTGTGACTTTTTGCAAGGACCTGTCTCGTAACTCCTTTGAAAATTTCTCTTTTTGGGCTGGTGCAAGGTGGAAACCAATCTGCTGTCCTTCCTTCTCCCAGTCCTTCTGGGCAGGCGCTTTAGCCCTCATGTAACGTTTGTGATTGAGTCCTAAGGCTTTGCTGGCTGACAGTGTGACTTGCAATTGGTTTTTGCTCTTCTTTACATGCTAGTATGGATATCTGATGGAAATCACTGTCTATCACTAAGGAAATCTGAGAGCAGCAACTAAATTGGTCAAAGTTTTCATGCTGGACAATTTTGACCTCATTTTCTAGGAGCATGGTTCTGGACTAAACCTTCATGGTTTGGTATGAGGTTCAACAAGACCAAGTGCCAGGTCTTGCACTAGGCCCACAACAACCCCCTGCAATGCTACAGGCTTGGTTAAGAGTGGCTGGAAACTGCCTGGTGGAAAAGGACCTGCTGAAGGTGAGTCAGCGTGTGCCCAGTTGGTCAAGAAGGCCACCAGCATCCTGGCTTGGATCAGCTCTAATGTGGCCAGCAGGAATAGGGCAGCTATCAGCTCCCTGTACTGAGCACTGGTGTGGCCATACCTCGAATCCTGGGTTCAGTTTTGGGGCCCTTCACTCTGAGAAGGACATTGAGGGGCTGGAGCATGGCCAGAGAAGGGCAATGAAGCTGGTGA
>JAVSBS010026864.1:0-64813 GCA_033124195.1 Coracias cyanogaster | reverse complement strand
TGCAAGCTAGAGCACAGGAAGTTCCACCACAACATGAGGAGGAACTTCTTTACTGTGAGGGTTACAGAGCACTGGAATGGGCTAACCAGAGATGTTGTGGATCTCTGGAGACTTTCAAGACTCGTCTGGATGCGTTCCTGTGTAACCTGCCCTAGATTCTATGATCCTGCTTGGCAGGGGGGTAGGACTTGATGATCTCCAGAGGTTCCTTCCAAGCCCTAACATTCTATGATTCTATGATTCCAATAAAGAGCTGGAAGACCAAAAAACCATGCCATCAAGTTGAGGAAAGGAGGGGAGAGAAAACAAGTTACTTCAATCACGTAATGCAAAGTTTAATGAAGACAACAAACCATGATATAACAAATGTATACTATTTGGAATAAAACTTTGCTCTGTCCTTAACGACAGAAATCTGCACCCACTTTGGCATAATGGAATTCTCTTTCACAGCTACAATGTCGTCATACTAATGCCTAGCACCATTTGGAGAACCTGGTGCATCTAACAGAATGGAACAGTAAATTCCTTTTTCCAGTTTTCTTCTAACTTGGGAGGTATTTAGAGATGATTGCAGAGAAGTGCCAGTTGAAGGTTCAGGATCCAAGGGCTGGACAACGAACACAATCTGTGAAGGATGCAGTGAATCATTACCCAGTGCTGGTCAGCAGAGTCATATTGCATAAAGAAGCAGTTCTTGTATAAAAACACAATCCCATGCCTTAAATGCCATGCATATGGGCGTGGCTTTCCCCAAGCTCTTGCTTTCTTTCCAGGTGCTGAGCAGCTACCTTACATCTGGTAAAAGATCTGCTGCACAAGTGCACTTAAAGTATATATCATCTTGTTCTGCAATGCCCAGTTCTGTACTGCTTGTGCTATGAGTCTAGTCAGATTCATACAGTGTGGCAGAATCACTTGGGTAATACATGATATATCTGCACAGAGGTAACAGGCCCCTTGTTTCCAGAACCTTCAAAATCTTAAAGCATTCCCGGCTGCAATAATGTTGATGATCTCAGACTTCCAAGGGATTAAGCTTGTGCACTGAATTTGCTCAGAGCAGGTTACTCCCTTGTCTTTCTCAAAGGTTTAGCAAGAGAAAGGGTTATTTGAAATTTAAGGACAGCACATGTGGAAACATGAACAGTAGAAAAAAAGCTGAGCATGCTTCAGTGAATTTTTATGCACCATGTTACCTACATGACTTTCCTGGAATTCTAAGCTAGGGCTACCCCAAGGACTTGTCATTGTCGGTTAAGAAGGAACAGACAAACTGAATCACAACACAGGAGAAAAAAATCTAAAAATAAACCAATCTAGCAGGAATTCAGTCAGCCATACTCATCTAAAAATTGCCATTGTTGAATTCAGTTAGGCCAGACATGCACAGTAGCCTCAGGCTTGACAATCTGTCAGAAAACAATGCTAATCTCCCATGTTATTTTGCCTTTCAATATGAAATAAATCGTGAAATAGGTTTTCAGGCCTGAAAACCTATTCACGTTCTTAAGCTTCTAAAAGCATAGGCAGAATCCATTAATTATAACATTGGTCTGGGAAAAAGCAAAGGGATAGGTGCTGGGCTTAAGGTAAGAATTGCATTCCAGAAACCTGTAAGCACATTGGAAACTCTTCTGCACTGAGCACTTGGTGTGTAATTAAAAGCCTGGCTTCCCAGCTCTTCTGGTACCTTCCATCTTCAAAACAACTTATAATAACTATCTTAACCTTACTTCATCACAGTGAAGTACCATTACCTCCACTTCCCAATGAAATTGAGTTGTCTCACTGAGAGGTCTGACTCTGAATCAATTACGAGGCTGTAATCCGTGGCTCTCAGGCCCTGCTTCCCACTGGCAAGAACAAGCTTCTCCCCTGGTTGAACCTGACTGCTTAACAAGACTTAGGTCTTTGGAGAATATTGTTCAGTGATGACATGAACAGGTTACTTTGAAGAGTAGGTAGGAAGAGTGAAAGGAGAAAGAAATTTATTATGCACAACCATGGACAATTTTTTAGTAACTAATCCTACCTACTTTTTGATAGAGTTGCTGAAAGATTCCCCAAAATAAAACATGCTGATGCAAAAAACTTGCTTTCTTGTTTGAAGGCTTTGTTCCCTTCCCCGGGACTGTTTCCAGAAGACCAAGCCAGCAGGCAGAGTATCAGTACTGCAAACGAACATCAGTGAATTTAGCCTGGAAAGCAAACTGCAAAGCTTTTTGCATATAACAGATAAACTGCACAGCTATCAGCTTTACCTATTAGTATTACGTCTGTTCCTTTAGGGTCTTTAGTTTCTTGAACATCACACCGCTGACAGCATACATGCGTACCGTCTACCAACACCCCAGATTTGAAGAGAATAATTCATGAACATAAATGTGGTTTTAAGCATGGCAAAAGCAGAGTTGTGAAAATACTTTGCTTTCATTCTGAATGACCAAAAATATTTTGGAAACACTGCAACTATAGACAGCACCAAAGAAAGCAGCTGCTCCTAAGCAGAATGCAGAAATCTCTGCACAAACTGTGAAAGGAAATGTTTGGATATAAGTGCAATACTATTTCCCAAAAAGAAGTTCTATACATTTCCATACAGACAAGACAGAGATTCTTCATCTGAAATGCTGTGTAAGCAATCCCTTTAAATGGACATTATTTACCCATAAAAGGCCAAAACATTTACTTAAACAAGAATCATTTCCTTTTTTTATATTCTTTATCATTATCATGTCACTTGTTGTTCCATAGCAGTCTTCATTATAAAACATCATATAGTACTACCTTTAGGAAGATCTAAAAAGAAACAGAAAATAACCTACTGAAAATATCTTCAAAACTACTTTTTTCAAGTAAGTTTTGCTATAACTTTTAAAAAACTATCAAAAAACATGTTAAAAAAAATCTTTGTAAGTTGCCAATCACAATTATGGCTTCTTGCTTTAACAAACATTTAAAAAGACATAAATATCATAAAATGAAATGTTTGATACTTTATGAATTTTCTAGATGCCTTTTTGGTCTGTATTTTTTGCACTAACTTTTCTGGAGTGATTCGTTACTTCCTTCGTTAGCAAAAAGTTAAATATTAAAAGGAAACCCAGAAGAGAATTGGACATCAAATCCAAAAGGATCTATGCTGTATCAGGAGAATATTGTGGTTTAAAACCCTGTGGCTGCAACTAAGGAAATGCCAGAATGGCACAAACTACTGCTCTGTCTCCTGTTCTTCTCCTTCCCATGGCCTGGCTCCTCTCTGTACCCTCCACTGCTTCTATGAGCCCTGCAATCCAGTCCATGCCCTCTCCTTTCAGCAATATTTGACTTCAAAGGTTGTATCTCTCCTAGCAGACTTCACTTTCCTCAGACACAAAATTACTTTTCAGGAAAAATGGTTTGCTATTTTCAGTTCTTTTGGGGGGATGTATGGATAAAAGTCAGTTCTATTTCAGACAACTACTTGCAATTTTGGTAAACTTACAAACATTTCTCCGTATCATGGAGAATGCTGAGTGTTTCACTCTCACCACTCCTGTTGCTTTCAACTGGATGTATTTTTGCCCATCCACCACATGCTTCACTTCCCATGACTTGGCAGCTCTGTGTTTTTTCAAAAGGTATCAGGTCAGACAGGCCCTTCTTGACATTGTAATGCCTTATCAGCCTGGGAGTATGAAGATCTTATTGATCTAGAGCTAAACCTCAACAGAAGAATCTCAGAGCACTGAAATCTCACTTTGAGAAAGGTAGAAGCTGGAAGGAGTAAGTATCATCTCCTGCATCCACCAGTTCAAGTACATCATTTCTAATTGTTCAAATGCAAGCCATAAAATACTCCATCAGAAGTCAGTACAGTATCAGCATGCCCACCCTCCCCACCTGACACCATGCAAATGCATGGGCAATGCAGACATGCCTATCATTTGTATACAGTCTCCAGAGGCTCCAGGAGTCTGGATCTGCACATTAGAAGCAGATTTATTGGACAGTGACTATGTGCTCTGCACAGTAAGAACCAATGAATCTTGTGTTGGATTGATTAAAATTGTAATTGTACAATCTCTGTGATCCAAAGAACAAGCAGTCATTTTTCACAGTGAAACACTTAGCAATTGGGCAGACTCAAACTATCTGCCTCATGGCATTTGTATCTGTTCTTTACATTGCCACATAAATCAGAGGCATGTATTTTGACACTCCTACACATAATGCAGCCAAATAGGAAGTGATACAACAAAAAGAACGTTGTTGGTTGAATTTAGAACAGCTTTTCAGAAAATAAAACAATAGTGGATATAAACCCCTTACCTTTTCACAAAATTTGATATGATCTTCATAACAAAAAATACAAAAAATATAGAATTAACAATTAGGTTGCTTAAACTATACCAATATTCCATTTTTACTACTACATATAAAGGGGAAGAGAGGGAGGGGAATGCAGACATAGAAACAGCTAACAAAATGATCATATTCATGTCAACATTATGGGGGAATAGTGGGGGAGAGACCTCAATTTCCCTCAGTTATTCGTTTCTATTTACATAACAGCTGTTCATAAGACCAAGAATTGAAACCCTTTTCTTTCAATGTCTAATAAGACTTTCAGGTAATCACAATCACAGTGGTTTTAAAGAGAGTTTAGACTTTAGAGCCTGATTTGACATCCATTATGGTTATGGAGAAACATAAACCATGCATGTAAATAACCTGTGAAATGTCAAAACTTCTGCTAGACCTCTTCAGGAATTCTACTATAGCTCATTGGCTTGGAACTGGTTGTCAATTGTCATTGCTACTGCTCACTCCAGCACTCAGGAGAGTTCTCAGACAGCTACTGTGATGTCTTGTGAGTCTAGATTAATAAGGAACTAAAGCCAGGGCAGAGTTCAGAGACAAAGCCTAGGACAGAACAACTCACCAAGGGTACTGCTTTTTGCCCAAATCTTAAGTTCAAGCTCCTTGTGGTATGCAGTTAATGAGTTATCTCAGTACCGCATTATGGATTCTGTGCCCTAAACCAGTCATTTCAAAGAGCCACACAGAGAAGATACTAGAGACACACTAGTGACACTGTGGAGAGAGCTCAGCTGCCCACCAGCGCATCCCTGCCCTATGTATGACACAGACCATGCTAAAACTCCAAATGCCGGTTTAGGCCACAAATTATGTTTAAATGATGAAGTCAGTGTATGGGCAAATAAAAATCAGGAGCTTAAGATAGGAAGCATATATATGTTCATGTACAGTGCTAGTAATTGCAAATTCTGTTGCACTCTTCAGCAGCTACACCTGCTGCTCAAGTGACACCTACAAACAGGGTCATTTCCATCAAGCCAGTTTATTCACATTCTGTGGAATCACTTGCACTAGGCATCACAGCCCTTGATTTTGAACCATCCTTAGCAAAGTCACTTGCACAGCTCCCTATAGCTCTTATCTGAAGTTATGAGAACAACTGAAAATTGTATCCTGCTTACGACAATTAATATATTTACAGCAAATGATGCCACAGTTCAACTAGTGACAGTACAAACATATTTTCCAGCGAAAATCAGAGTCACTTCCACTATTTCATATTGTTTAGATTTAGACACAAATGAATGGAAGCCAATAGTATTTTTCACTTTTAAATTAAAAGTGCATTCACAGAGATATGACCATGCAGAAGCACAATACTCAGACTAAAAAAAAGCAAATTATCTTAACTGCAATCTAAGATCATCAAATATACTTTTTATCCACTAATAATAATTTCAGAGGGTGCATGATCAGTGTAAGTACTTGCCTGCAGCCAAAGTAGAGTTGCCCAAGTCATCCAGTATGTCAGTGAGAGAAACCCATGCACAGCTTCTGCCCAAGAGCCTATAGAGGTATGTTATTATGGCAGACCTCAGTCTCCAACACTTTAGTTGTCAACATATTTTAAACTATTTAGAAATGGTAAGGGAAGGGATTATCATGGCCCACAGCATCCCAGTATGTTCCTTTTCTGCAGAAGGCTGCAGAACCACTGCTTTTACTTAGAAAAGTTGTAGCAGGATGACAAGCCAGGCTTCAGAGCAAAATCAAGACTTTAAACTCAACCTTGGCACCAACAACCCCCGTGTTCAAAAGCCTCTCCTAAGGGGTTTACTATTTTCTGAACCTGAACCCAAATGGTTTGAAGATACAGTTCAATTTTTAATTCTTCTTGAGAGCCCTTCCAAGTAGTGGAATAACTGAGATACTGCATTGCTAAATCATTGAATCAATGTCAAGGTCATGTGTTAATTTGCTAATCTCTGATAGGCTGTAAAAAACAATTCTTGAAATAAATGTATTACCATGGCTGGGGTTCTGTACCTTTTTATCAGAGATAATAGCTGTTTCAGAAGAAAGAGAAAGTAAAGCATACCTAGCTTTTTTAAAATTTGTATTAGTGATCTCTTTTCTCCATTTGAAGCCTCCTCCTGTCAAGTTACTGAGTATCAGGATCAGATTATCAGTAAAGAGGAAAGCGGGGAGGGGTTGAAAATAAAAGGTCCTTCCAGAACATTTTGGTCCAGCTCCTGGCATTTGCTGGTAACTTCCTGTACCAAAGTGACAAAAAGTAACCCTTGTACTACAAGTACATTCCTAGAACAGTCAGGAGGGCTGGACCAGTGGACTGTCAAGGGCTGGCTGTCCTATAGGTTACCATAAGATAAGGACACGTTGTAATTACAAAATAAAGCAACTGGCTGTGAAAGATAATAGGCAGCCAAACAGGCATTTGTTTTTCCTCATAAATATGTAGGATCTGTTCTGTTTCCATTTACTGTTTCAGCTAATGGCCATAGGAATTTTTCCAATTTGCTGTGTCAGCTATGTCAATGCTCATTTGACTTTCCTAACAAGGCTTCTCCTAGTAATGCTCTCCAGAAGTATACTAAAAACAAATAAATCCTAGATCCTTCATCATCTGTTGAAATTACAAAATTTTTTGTGATAAGATTCTAATGACAGAATGTTTATTAATATATAAGCTGTTTTATATGCAAATGATTAGTAACTCAACATACACAAATGTACCACTAGAAAAAGCTGTGATGAGTTTGTACCAGCCTTCAGTTCTGACACTCACTGCTGTTCTTGAAGACCGGAGCTCCTGGCTATACTTTTACCCCATCTTTCTGAGACCAACTTGAGAACACAAGTGTCATTGATGACTTTGCTTCATATCAATAAAAACAAACCTAGTTTAACAGTAGAAGACAAATATTATTACAAGAAATGCCATCTATCACTCTCCTCTCCTGTGCAGCCCCAGAAAGCTGCAGTAGGAACAAAGCCTCGGAGAACAGATTCCTTCAGTCTTGCAGAACACTGGTTTTGTTAGCAAATCACCACCAGTGTCCCCTTCTAGGGAAAGGCTTTCCCAACAACAGCAGAGAGGAAAACTCTCTAACATTCAGGAAAGTCAGTCACATACACGGCATCCTGGAGTTCCAGAGGCTTATCCCAGAAAGACCCCCAAACATTTATCTGCACAGCTCCAGCCCTCTAAGTCCAATTCGCTGAAACTACATGGTGCAGATAAGAAATGTGACTGCAGCTGGACTTTCCATGACAGTCTTTTTTTTTTTTACCCCCACTCAAGAGAAAGGTGAGTCCTAAACTAGTGGAAAGAATCTGTGAGAGGAAACAAACCACAAAGCAATTTATAGCGAGTATCGATCAGTTGGCTGAATGTCCAGGAAGTCAATCTGTGCTCAGTCTTCCCTAATGTACACTTAAATACTATCCACTAAGAGGGACAGCAGAGCTCTGATGGCCCATCTATCCTGCATGTCATTTAATTGTGTACATACCTTTGTGATCTTTAAAGGAGCTGCAGCTGCAGAGGCCAAGCCCTCAGCAGCAACCAGCTGTCTGAACTTGTTTCATGGTTGAATTTTGCAGCCCATCCTGACCTCTGCGTTGGTTTTCTACAGCAAGCTTAAGGTGTACGTATAGACAGGCACGCATGTACAGACATACGCAGTGTACACACCTGCCTATCCTGAAGCAAACTGGTGTTGGGTGTCGATGCGCAGGCGCTGGCAGCAGGGGCTGAGGGGCTCTGAGGCGCGGCTGGGCCTGCCCCACACTGGACAGGGCCGGATCCAGCCGGTTCCAGCCGGTGCTGCAGCCGCCCCAGCACAGCAGGCCTGGGGGTGCCTCTGGGGACACGTGTTTGAGAAAGGGCAGAACACTGCCGGCAGCGAGGGGAAAGCCTGAGGGGAAGTGTGAGGAAAAGCATGAGGAGAAGCATGAGGAACAGTCCTGTGAGCAGGGAGGTCAGGGGAGAAGGGATGGAGAAGGTGCCCCAGGGCTGGCACGGGGATCTCTCTGCAGCCCCTGGGCAGCAGATACCCACACTGCAGCCGTGCAGTGAAAAAACCTGAGCCTACAACCAAAGTCTCAATAACAGGTAATAAAAATCATCAGTTCTTGTAAAATCAAATCTCCCTTTACAGGCAAATGCAGTCAATGAAATTATGATAAGTATCATCTTCTACCTAGCTTACATTTAATTAGTTCAAAAAGGCTGAATAAATTTGAAGGAGAATTAGATCTCTAAAATACACTCCTTTTATAGCAGTTTCTTCACCACTAAAAACATCTATTAGTTTTCCTGTGCAATATAGGCATGCACATATACATATACTCCAGGATACAACAAAATGAAACATAAATTATACTCTAAAGTTGTACAGAGTATGCAAAAGATACATTCTATCTCTAACTGGTCATTACATTTTACTGCTAAAATTATTTTTGCAATAGCCTTCAAGTTTTAACAAAAGAAATTACTCTTAGATTTTTTCTAAATCTTCTGATTGACACAATAGTTAAAGTGACTGCCCTTGGGTACTAGCCAAAAATCTATCCGATCATGCTGAAATCTCTCAGCCATAGCACAGCCCCTTCAGGCCACTGAATTTCAAGGACCAGTTTTGGCTATTGTGGATCAGAGCTTGCAACATTTCTTCGAAATCCACATTTGCCACTTCCCACTTAGGGCAAAAGCAATAGCTGTTGCTTGGAATTACTGGGTAACACAAACAATGACTACTGTGGTGTTCTCACAACACTCTCTTATGAGTCAGAAATGCTATGGCCATATTTCCAAAGAGCTTTCTCATGCACCATGGAAGTTATCAAATTATGTGCATTCTAAACTGTTTTGGCATAGAAACATATATTTACATTATTAAGCAGAAGGGTGAATAGATTTACTAAATTTCAATATAAGCATTTGTTCAAGTGATTTTTAACACCTGATGGAAATTCAATCTTTAATGGCCATAAGGCAGTCACCCCACAAAAATTTCTCCAAAAATTAAAGCGCTTTGGAAAAGTACTAGAGAGAGAGCACTGACAGAAGCAGAGCAAGACAGTGTGATGTGAGATGGTTCAGTGCTGGGTGCTCTGCCCTCGAGGCAGCATCAATACCGACATAGGGGCAGTGGCACCACTGTGGTGGACAAAATGTAAACATCAGGTTGGACACCATATCATATATCCCAAAGGCATGGCTAACTGTACCTTTTGGAGCAATTGCGTCTTATCCACTGAAAATACCTACTGGTAGTTTAAATTGGGTAGAATATGACCCGTCATTCCACACCATAAGTGTGTATTGTCACCCTGCCTGATTAGCACGTGTTTTATTCTGGCCAGAGGTACCTTATTACTGTGTAAAAGCAATTTTGTAGCTTAAGTCATGTGTAAATTTCTATCCTGAAGCAATAAACTACAAGAGCTGAGGAGAAGGGAGAGTGGGATTGTGAAATATTTCACACATAACAAAACTACATATGTAAAAAACTATTTGTGATGTGCAAAACCAGGAAAGGTCTTATTACATAGAATATCATTATTATTGCCTCTAAGCACTAGAATTCAACAGTTTCACCTCTAGATGTCAAGGACAATAGTTAATTTGTACAAAGTAGATAAATGAGGTGGAAACTAATCAGAAGAGGTTTGTTTATCTGTTCTTTGATGATATATTACACTGCAATAATAAGACAGTAACTGCATGTTCTATCTGGCTGAGAATAACTTCCAACATCATTTCTCATTTTTACATATCAGATCTGAAAGCACCTCCCAGTCTTTGAAGTTCAGCAAAATTCAAAAGCAGTAATTAAGCCCAGCCAATTGGTAGCAGGGGATTTCAACACAAGAAATAACAACACTAAATTCCACCAAATCTGCAATATGTTACTTCCCTCAACTGACTTGTGTAAATGCCATCTCCTGTCTCCTCTGAATTAAATGGTCACAAGGACAAGATTGCATTAAAATGGTAATTGTTCTTTGTACAGGGCAACTTCAAATGTACATGTGGGTTTAATTGCATTTTAATTAAAAAGAAGAAATGCAAAAATACTCATTGTCTTTTGTTAGTATATTGTATTACAATGCAAGAAAACAGTTATTTCAGAACATGCATAATATCACGCTTTGATTTAAAAGTCTGTATGGCTGAACACCCTTAACAATCCATTACAACTGGGACATGGGAGGATGGGGAAGGTTTTTAAAAGAACATTTTCTGTCTTATGCTGAAAATCCAGAGGTTTACCAAACAGCTGATGTGGTTCAGCTGAAATCACAACTTCCAGATCAAAGCCAACTAAGAAAATTAAGCAGTTCATGATTTTAGTTTACTTGTCCAGAGGCAAGGCACTTTGGTACTCCTCCTTCTGAGAAACATTGTCACAGAAGTGTGTTATGCTTGCTTTTTCTAGAACTCACAACAGTAGATCTGCCTTTGCCCTCCAAAGGCTAAGACCTCCAGAATGAAGCAATGTGACAGAATACACGGTGCTTGGGTTTTGTTTGTTTGTTTGTTTGTTTTTTTCCCAATGATAAAACACTGCTATTTGGTTCCCCTTAAAGATGCTAATTACAAGCTGCTTATTAAAAAAGCAGGCTGGAGGAAGTTGATGAGAAGCTACTGTTTCTGACAGCAAATTTATCAATAGAGAAAATAATGAAATAAGAGGGAGAAGAAGTCTATTTAAGTAAGTCAATGAGACTAGATAGGAAAAAAAAAGTACATTTATGTTGTGATAAGTGGTAGGAATTTGATTTAACAGAACTTATAAACCATACATATGGTCTTTCAGAGACACATAAATACAAGCAGAGGTCTAATACAATCCTATTTCCTCCCCTGCCATCTCACTTTTATAGATGTAAAAAGCACTGACAGCCAAGTAAAAATAATGCATTACTTCAAGAGTCTTTGAAGAAACTGAATTATTGTTATGTAGTAATATTTATATCATCTGCCAGAGTGCTCTATCCCCTTTTATTAAATATACATAAATTTTCAAAGAAGCGTATTAAAGCCTTGCCTGCAACAGTGGAGCAGCTGTTTCTGGAGTAAGTCACATAAGCAGCCATGGATTCACCTTGGGCTTTTAGGAAGGCACAGAAAGCATCAAAATGTCTCATTATACAAAGAGTTTCTTTCTCATAGGCCACAGTCCAATTTTGCAATTCTTGCAAAATCAGAACTGCCGATAATTTTAAATAACCTGTAAATGTTTTCCTTTAGAATATGATGTGGTAAATGCATGCGATTTGAACGATGTGAAGAACCATCTACCATATGTGAACTGAGTTTTTTCATATATACTAACAGCTAGCTGCAAACCTAATACAGATTAACTGCACTTACATCTTAGGCTGAGCAAAGGGCACATGTGTATTTTGGAAAACCAGATTTTTAAAGCAGATACATAACATACAGTTAGCAGATCACATGCCAAAACTGAGGAACACAGAGTCCAGCTACTGACAAAACTACTGTGGTGTAAAAATTCCTTTCAAGGCAACAGCAAATTATTTCCATAGGTTTACAAAGAAGTTACACGAGGCTGAACTCCTTAAAATGGCAACTTTGTTTCTTATTTTGCTGGGGTTTTTTATTTCTTTATCTGCAGTACAGTTTAGCACCCCCTCAAAAACCAGTGTTTCAACTTCTGTTTTTCCTAGGAGAAAAGAGTGACAGGCTGTGCTTACCTCACAGCAGTGACGGCTAGAGTGGTTCAGGGGAATGCTGTTTCCAGTCAATTTTAGCCTAAGTGGCAAGTTCTTCAGAGTGCCTTAGTCATTCACAAATAACCCAAAGTGTCACATGGGGAGGGATTCTCTCCTGCAAGTCTAGAGCTGTATAATGAAAATGCTGACAGTATTTTAATTACCAGTGGCACAAGTGGGTGCTACTATAATAAATCTCTCTTTCCTAAGCACAGATGAATCAAAAAAATAATTAGTAGCTTCATCAAAGCTCTCTAGGATCAAAGCTGGTCAAAAAAATTATAAAGGAAATACTACTCCAACAAAGTTTAAAATGAAGACAGTTATTCGAGTATACTTAAACTTCGGTAGCCAAATGAGAATGCAGTACAATATTCTGCTGACATAAAAAGATACCACATAACATTGCAGTATGGTACATACGCATTATAGTTTTGATTTTTTTTTCATGTCTTTATTTTTTTAAGGAAAATATGAAGTGCATTGAATAGGATAAATGAATGTCATTAAGTCTCTCAACCCTGTAATGATGATGATTATACAACTTAAAAGATCCTTTCAGTTTATACTTTCATAGTAAAATCAAGAAAATAGACATTGAACATTGCTAATCTGGCAAAACAACGGCTCTGGATATCTATTTCTATCTCTCTTTTACACAGGCGCCAATGGTGTGCTGCAAGATCATAAACCAAGGCAGTTGATTCACACAGCAGTTACAGGATCTAATAAGGAACAGCAAATCAGTGGTTTGGCAAAAGCCCAAACATAGAAACATATAAATGGAAAATATTTGAATTATTCTGAGCATGTTAACTATAAAATACCATAGCACGTTTGTTGGCATGCTAGAAACATGAAGAAGACATTCATCTTAGAAATTTGCCTTTATACCCGTCATTGAGAAAGGATGCTTTTCTGACAGAAATGCGGTATTATCAGTGGCATTCTGTAATACACACACTATGTAGAGCTGTAAAGCTCTGATATTTGTCCTATTAAATGGTAACATACACTTCTAGAGTTGAGTAAACCAGTCTAAAATACTGCCAAAAATCCTATTTCACATTTATTTAAAAGACTGTAATTCACTTCAAATGACTGAAACAATTACAAGTATCTTCCAGTTGTTCATTCATATTATGAAGATAGAACAAATACATACTCCTTGCACACGTAAAACAACCTATGGATTTTCGTCAGGTGAATGGTTTTTTGGAGGCTAAAAAGGTACAACGTTATCTGAAACCAGAACATCTGTTATGTTTTCCAATGAAACTAGATAAGAAGAATGATGAAACAGCAGATGGGATACCCATGAAAGCCACTTTTTAGTTTGGCATTTACATACCATGTTTCAAGAAAAGCAGAATATTGCTTTTGGTGTTCAGTTTTTTGAAATCAAGACATTTTAGGTCCACATTATGGGATCAGATACAACATCTGGGCATTGGTCAAGCAAAACAAACTCACTTTCAATAACAGGTTTCTTTTTCCCAGGGAATGTTTTGTGGGAATAGCACCTAAGCACAGCAGAAGTAATTAAGGTCCTAAAGGCTGCCACTAAGTGATACATTTAAAACTTTTGTTATAGTACAAGATAAATTGATTCTTTCATTTTTTCTTGAATGATGTATAGAGGAAGGAAGATATTCATTCCTTACAACAATAAATGAAAGTTTACTGTAACTAATGTCAGTTCACATACCATCAAAAGCCAGATTCCTAAGAGAGCAGTGATGTTCCGAGAAAACACAACCTACTACAAATCTTTTTCCAGAGCAGATGCTTTTCCCCCTGAGCCTCTGTACTAAAAATTTCACTTAAACTTTAAAATACAACTATATTTCCAGGCACAAAACTACCTGTCCATACTGTAGAGACTATCTGATCATGCGTGTGTAAATTTTTAAACCTGATAGAAATGCAGACATTAATAACATTTTCAGTGGGGTTCTGTTAATTCAAAATCCACTTGTGGTATTCCAAGTGCTTTGAGGTTCTCTGGAACTCTTTATTAACCATCTTATTAGCAGTACTGAAATGGCACAGAATCAATTTGGAGTACATCTCCCTTTATGTGGAGACTGAAACTGGAAAACTGCAGAATTCCACGGGCAAAAGTCATTAAGGACAAGCCATTTTTAGATCATTAAGAGAGAGAAATCACTGCTACAAGATTAAGAGAGGGAAAAAAGTCCTAAACGCCGCTACAATTGTTGTTGAGACCTGGTAAGCCATTTCATCAAAAAAATGGATTAAGGATACGTTGGCCTTTTACTAACTTGCTTCATCTTTCCTAGAGTTCACACCTATCTTTTCAAAGTAAGTCAACTTATATCGCAAACCTAAATACTAGAATGGAAGGTCCTGAGATTCACTGCTGTTTTCTGAAATAGCCTTTCTGATCTTCCCTTGGCTGCATACAGTGCTCTATTGGCTGCCAGGGTGTTTGCATAATGCATGCTCTGCAGGAAATTGATTCCTTACTGAAAAATGTAACGTTTTAATATTTGTTGAATTTGTTGCAAAGAAAGCAAGCTGTGCCTGGGACAAGCTTCAGCTGAATATCCAAGTAATTTCACCAGGCATTGTAAAGGACAACTGTAAATATCTCTTTAAAATGACCAGTACAGCCAAAACTAAGTGCACTCAGAGATAGTTCTGAGTTAAGGGGAAAGATATCCCCCAACCCTGAGCCAGTGTTCTCCCTTTATTTATTCAGACATGTGAAGAAAGTGAATCAAAGCTGGATTTGGGATACAATGTGAGAAGGGGACAGTAGTGCAGCGGCCTGCTCATCTCTTACCATTGGTCTCTCCCTAGTTCTGATGTGTCTGAGAAAAATAAGACCAGGTTGCACAGGAGAAGTGAATTAGTCTGTCTTCCATAGAAAACATTTCCCCAGTAAATTGAGTCAGTGCTTAGTTCCAGAGTCAGTTAAAAGAGGCTGCTGGCCTGTGGCATTCCAGTGTTGACGGCCAGAGCTGAAGAAATATGACTTTTGCTACGGTGAAAAAGATAACTACCTCATGAACAGGCATTCCTTCACTAAATTTTAACATCACCTTGTTCCCAGTAGGGCCCCAATACGCAAAGTTCAGGGTTTCCTCCCAACATCTGAGCAAACAGTTTTTTAAAATAATATTTTGCGAAGATGAGATTGAAATTTTTCTTACCATGATGCAGGGAAGTTCTTGGCACAGGAAACTGATGCCTCTAATGAGGTAAGAGCTCCCTTGAAGTCAAAGCTTTGTCATATGTCACTGCAATGAAAATGGATGCTCTGGACCTCAGCCATTATATTCTTTTGTTTTCTGGGAACTCTCAAAATACTAAAAAATTCTAATAATCTACATTTAAAAGAACATGGCAATGATGAGCAAGATAACCACTGAGATTTCAAAATTTAGGGTAAGAGATAATATCCATTGTGCCATCCCTACACTGTCAGAGAACTTTAAGTTGGCTGTAAGTGTAAATTTGGATTCCTTTCCCTGCAGAGCTCCTATGTCTCAGCAGTGAGAGAAGATTTTAAAAGAAAAATGTTGCGGAAAACTGTGATTGTGAGGTACCTTTGTCTGACTGCTAAATAAAGAACATGGTATAACCCAAAGCTTTTACAAATTTTTCTAGTTTATATCTTAAATTATGTCCTGTATAAAGGAAAGGGAAAAGAAAGCTATTATTCTTTTTGTGGCTAAATCTTTAAAGAATATCATTAACTGAATAAAATGCTAAAAATAGACACCTAGATCATCTAACCTAAGCTTCTACAAGAGATTAAATAATGATGCATTACATGTAAAGTTTCCTATGGGAAGGCTAGAGCATGTTGTTGACAGTGGAGTTTTAAGCAGTGTTTTTCATAAGATACTCAAACTTACAAGGTAGAAAAATTTAAGAGGATATGAAGGGCAGGTGCATAAGCATGTCTGAAGGAAAGTCATTAATAGCATAAAATATGCGTCATAATAGCCTGACAAATGAGCTTTCATGCATCCTACTCAGGATTCACCGCATTTCAATATGCCTTTTTTTAATTACCGAATGTAAATGAATTGACCTTGAGCATAACTTGAATGCTGGCTCATGATTCTTTACACGAAGACTCAATCCATTCAACAATGTCAGTCGAGTAAATTTACAGTCATTTTGCTTCTAATGCACAAGTCAGCAGAGAAAGTTAAAGCACTTTTGCACAGCACTGTAAGCTGCCAGTAAGCTGAGGTTATTTTAGCTCTATTTTCTAGTGTTAGCACTGGAACGGGCTCCCCAGGGAGGTTTTAGAGTCTCCTTCTCTGGAGACTTTCAAGACTCGTCTGGATGTGTTCCTGTGTAACCTGCCCTAGATACTATGGTCCTGCTGGGCAGGGGGATTGGACTTGATGATCTCCAGAGGTCCCTTCCAACTCCTAACATTCTATGATTCTATTTGCAGGCTGTGCATGACTAGATACATATGGTCATCAGACATGCAAATTAAAATGAATTTTATAGAGAATATAAAGATGAAAATTTAAAAAGAATCTACAGAAATAGTTGCATTTCAGTTTGTCAGAGTACATCTTTGTCTTTTGCCACAGTAAATTTTTAATTAAGTGGAATTTATTTATCTTGCTGCCTGTTGTATGTTCCTCTGTAACTGACATAGCCCAGACAGAGAAACTGGCTTGATGTCTTTGAGATTTACACTTTCTGAAATTGCAACATTACACTTACACCAATAGTTGAGAATTCAATTAGCAAACAACTTGAAAAAGCAACTTCTGTCTTCACTGTCCTTTTAATGTTATATTTCCACTTAAGATATATTTGAGACATTGCATTACTGATGCCTGGACTGAACAACTATTTGTTATGCATCCTTGTTTTCCCTCACTTTAGACTGATATTTTCAAGTAAGCTCACTATGCGTGGTAAATTAATTTCTTCAGATGCAGGCAAGGTTCATCTTCATACCAGCCACACAATGCTTCAGAGACAGAAAGACAAACATCTTCTTAAAAAATTATCTCTTATGTCAGAAGTCACTTATCTTGAAGAAAGAGCTACCTTTGGTAGCATACTCTCTACACTTTTCACTTCTACAACTTTTCACTGTAAGTAATAAAAATTCCCCAGTATGGAAACAGAAAACTGCAAATCCTTAGGAAAAAAAAACAGAAAAGTGTAGAAGATTATCTTTTTAAAAAATTACAGATATTTACAGATAAGTGATTATAATAACAAATTAAACAGAAAAATGAGATCACTTCAGATGTTACATTTTACATTCAGTAACTGTGGCCTTTTGCAAATGTTCTTGAAATACCCTCTTCTAATTTGCTCATGGTATGAATCTGGGTTTGGAACAAGGCCATATATCTTTCTTTTATGAAGCAATTTTCTGATCCTCTGCATTTATTACAGCTGTAGTCCTGACAGTTTATACCTGACCTTGATTATCATTTTATATTTATACAATCCTAAGTGGAATCTTCTGCATGAAGCTGCCACAACAATCATGCCTAACAATCATGCTTAAATTTGCAACTGCATTCTTGCTTATTGTCTCCATCTACCTAGAAATTTGAAACTTACTGGAAATAAGACACAGAGGAGAATCATCTGGGAGGTAAATGAGAAAAGGGACCTGTCAACTGTAATTACTGTGCAAATGAAATACAAAGGCTGGCTAGGTAATTCACACACTCTTTTTTTTTTTTTTTTTTTTTTTTTTTTAAGAAAACTGCAGGCTTATGTTTACATTTCTTTTGACAAACGTAATTACTTATTTAAGAGTCTCCTCTTTCAACAAATGAAGAGGCAGAAAACTAACTTAAACAATCGTTTTATAGGTAAAATCTTTCTGTCTAGAGTTTCAACTCAAAATTACAGCTTTTCAAGAAAGTTGTAAACACAAGACCTTGTTTTCCAGCAAAGGTTTTGACATACATGACATGTGAGCCTCAATGTATTAACTCTCAAGGTTCAACACTTTTCTTTTAGAATTCATTATATAGTCTGTCATAGTTCCCAACCATCACCTGCCTAGTAATTTCAAAACCTTGCAAATATATACCCTTAACTCCATTCACTTTTCCACAATTACTCCGGATTTACCAAGACTGGAATACAGACCCTGATGTGTATTGTTAGAAATCAAGAGCTTCTTTGACCTTGGAAAAAGCACGTGTAGAAATTAAAAGAAACACAACACTGCTTGCCTAAAAAAATTTTGTTGTTCCATATCCCTCAAATTATTACAATTGTTACAAAGTGTTATGCAATTAAAAGGGAGAGCAGTCCATCATTCCAGGACCACATCTTTGCGACTTACACAGATCAACCTTTCAGAAATTTCATTTATTTTTGTATATATTCTATTGAAAAACAGTATTTTAAATGTCTCATTGTGAGCCCAATAATAAAAATGTACAAGCTTTCAAGACAATATATTCCAAAGCAAATTGTCTATAGAAATATTACATTTATGTATTGGAATCCTAACATCAGGCAACCTTGATTCTTTGAATATTTTTCCCTTCTTTACGAGCTTGACTTTGCAAACCTTACTTTCTCTTAATATAATGAAAATATTTGCACATTCTTACATGCATGTAACTATGTATTTGCACACATATGCCTTTTGAAAATAATATTAAATATTTTAAGGCATATATGAAAGAATATGTTGTTAAAAATCTGTTCTAAATATGAAGAATGAAGAATTGACAAGTTCAGTCAACTGTAGTTACAGAGAGTGCCTCTGAGAAATTCTTTCCATTTTATAGATTGTTTTAAAAACACTAGTAGTTTGCCCAGTAGAATGCACATTCTCAAAAGCTTTACTTCTGCAAATTCCATTATCTGCCTCCCTTTCAATTACATTTTTGCAGAAACCACTGAAGTACAGTAGACTAGTAGAGAACCTAGGCAGGTAGTCAGACTTTATTCTGAACTTGTAATCTTGCTCTATAGCAAGGATCTTAATCCAGGGTCTATATGCATGTAACAATTTCTAACAGTATGGTGAGCTACTGTTCTTTAAAATCAGCTGCAAAGCAGGGATTATTTTGCTCCTGTGTAAATACTATCTTAAAAGAAGCATTTACTCTTATTAAAAGGACTAAAATGTCATTATCTTTCTCTACCACATCCAAACACATCAGTGGATGATGTATATGGAATATAAATTCCATAATTGCATACTTTCAATGTACATCTAATATTACAAACACTACTACTCCAAGTTACCTGTTGTAAAATAGTTACAAGGTATATTTCATAATATAAACATCAATACTGCAAATACTTGGATCTGTTATTGCAGGAAGTTTAATTAAGTTTGCAAGAATCAAGTGTATGGCCAAAGGCACGTCACACCAACCTCATACGCATCCTAGGCTAACTGTACTTAATGAGAAAAGGGAGTAATTAAGTCCCATCAATATCAGCCTGATTTTTTTGTATATTTTTATTTAACTTGACCTCACCTCAACATCTGGGTACTTTCTCATATAGCATTTGACCTTTCTTCAGCCCAAAGAAATATGCTTAGTAACATGTTTTTGTTATGCCATCATTCATTCCTGTTCAGGCCTTCAACTTTAACTGAACAATATTAAGATTTTATAGTGGCTGAACAAAAAATGGCAAAACACAAGCGTTGCCCACTGTGGATGAACAACAGAAGAAATCAACAAAGTCCCCATAGTGATTAGTAATGCAGTAGTGTATTGCCAAGACCTTTCAAACCATAGGAAAACAATACTACTGGCTTGCTATGCAAGAGCTGAAGCCAGAAAGTCATTAGGGGAGTGTAAATTTGCACATGAAGAAATGCAGCAGAAAGAGCTTAAGTCTAGTTACTGGGTTTTTTAGGTTGCAGATAATCAGCAAGCAGCCCAAAAATATTTTCATACCATAAAATCAAAATAAAGATATTCTAATAGAAGATGACGGAACACCAGAAACATTCCTAATGTATTAAAATCATGTGAGATAATCCCCACAAACCCTAAGTCAGACTGTACGCCTCGCTGTTCCCTTCTATGCTGAATATTCTAAAGGCACAGTGAATGGATTAAAGTAAGCTTTGCTAAGTGTTGAGAGCCTGCTTCATCATGGAGCCTTAAGGGATCAATTTTTCTAATGCGGAAATGCAATTCAGATTCCACCTCTCAAGAACAGCACTCTTTTGTCAAATTGAAATTCATGTTTAATAGAAAATTACAACATTAGTCTATAATATTCCAAAATCTTTGGCTTCAGCTCTTTGACAGAAAGATTTTAAGAGGAAGGTCTGTGCTAAAATTCAAAAAGACTGAAGTACATTAGAGATGCTGAACTTGTTGTCCAGCAAATCAATCAGGGATTATGTTTTGATAAAGCTATAACATTGTGCTTAAGCACAGACTCTCTCTCCATGGCTTTGTTACATAGATAGAAGCAATTAAGTAACTGCTGACTGGTTAGATTGCAGATGGCTTAATTATTGCTAAAAACTGAGCAACACATTATATCCAATAATAAATTACTTTGTCAAACCTGTGAAACTGAAACCACTAAAGAAAATAATCCTGGAGTTGAACACCCTTCAGACAAATCAACCAGGCAACTTGTAAATTCAGAGCAAGAATGTAAGTTTCCAAATAGTAATAGTCAAAATTCAGCTTGAAAACAAAAGCGTATTAAGATCATCTGCAGAGCACCCAGATTTTCCTTGTTATAGATAAAATTCAGAAATACATTAACAATTTAAAGTAGTTTTATCATAACTACTAATTAGATCAATTTTTGTATTACTGCATGTACCAATAAATGATAACCTCCTATTCTGACAATAATTCTGGTGAAAAACTGCAATCCAGATCTTCAAGACACTGACAAAGCAGTTTTATTCACAAATGGAATCAAACACAGTTTTCACTCCACCCAACACTACAAACTTTGAAAAAAAAAAAAAGATAAATATAAATATTACTTTTTAAAAACCCCAAAACACTCTCTTCCCCTCACCAACCTTGTATGCCACACTATGTCATAGTCTGTGGCAGCCATGCACCTAATGAGCCCGATTACTGAAGCTGAGGAAGGAGGACCTGAGGTTTTTAATGGATGCATGTCAACTGCCCTGCTCACCACACTGACCATATCCATTTTGAGAACCTATGCTTTTTCAACAGAAAAGCATTTAATCCAAAACAGTCCAAATTAACTAGTCTATATTACTGTCTTTATTGTCAGAAGTGTGTTAAAGTTAACAGATATACCTGAAAATGCAGAACTGGCAGGAATATTCTGATTCTATTTGTAGAAGCACGCAAGGAGCACAAAGAAAATATATTTGAAACAAAACACTATTTATATCATTTAGAAGTGAAAAAACACCAAATATGTTATAGACATCTATATACAAACACAAATCCCAACATACAGGTGGCAGTTCATAGACTTATTTTGTGTTTTATCATAGCCAGACACTTTTACATGCCTTGAGGGGCTTGGAGAACAAGTATCTTCCACAGTGACAGGAGTGATACACATAAATTCTGCGTGAAAGATATTTGCTCAAGTAAATATATATCAAATAAAGGTCCCTGCAGAGCGTGAAACCTAAACAGAGTAAACAGCATATACCTTTATTTCCTCAAGAAACTTGCAAAGACAGCACACAGGGAAAGAACTGCATTAAAGAGAAACTCCCAGCTGACAGCTCTTCGTTTTGAGAACATACTAGGTGGTTCCTTAATAATGCAGCTGCTCTTCTGACTGACACATGCTTATATGCATACTCAAAACTTTATAAATACCAAAATAAAACTAGCAAGCATAGTTGTTTACTTGAGATTTAGCTATTACAATATTTTACCCCTCTGTATCAAAGTAGAGAATTCAGGTACTTCTTTATAGTCTATTCATTTGATTCTTGGCTACACCTGAAAGTAGCTACTTTGCTCTTTATTCTATGCACTGGGACACTGCTAAACCTAAGAACTTCTCCAACCATCCCTTAACAGACACAGAACGCTTCAGGTAAGTACTAGTAGCTGATTGCTACACAGTAGCTTTTCCAAATTATAAACATCTAATCAGCTTCACCCATAAACCATTTCTGATGCTGCATAACAATTTCTGTGGAGCAGTTCAAAACATTTCCACTGTGTTTTTCTTCAGTTATTGCTCATTTCAGTTAATGTTGCCCAAACACTTACTGCCAATATCTGGCCAGCTGGAAGCTTCCTGTCAGCTCAATTCAACCCCAGTTGCCTATTAAGTACCAGTTACACATTAATATATGACACACAACTAAAACTCTTTCGTACACCTTGGTCAATTTTTTCCCTTATTCTCTACAAACATCTGTCAAATATTTACATATATTGATATTTGTCAAATATTTATGTATATTGTCTATTTCCATGTATTGTCTGTATATTTCCTTTCTGGATGCCTTATGGCCCAAATACAGACAACTTCATATAAATGCCCCTAGAAACCCCATTCAGCAGTTTACCCTATGCAGTAAGATGCATCATAGGAAATCTCAGAGGACCGAGTTTTCTCTTTATCCACAGAGCTGATGACAGAAAGCAGATGACATGAATAGGCACTTCACTGTACTCAATTGTGACCGCCTAGCTAACCTGACACTAGAGATCCAGTTAATAACACTATTGCATTCCCATCTACAGAAATACTCCTTTGAGGGGACAGATGTAACTTCAAAGTGAGAATAGACACAGTAAGCCTTCCATCATTGTTGTGCCTTTTTGTGCTGTCTTTGTTCTTACTTAATTAAAAAAAAATACAGTTTTGTATATTCTCTAAATGGTTTAGCATTTAAACCCATCAATTTTTACCACCTTGCACGAATGCAGTACTTGCTGACAGGCTACAGAAACTTTGTGACAGAGATAATCCTTCCCATGACTTGCTCTCAACTGCTAAAGCCATACTTGGTGGGGTTGCAATCACAGGCTGCCACTCAGCAAAGAAGTGTCATGTAAATAGAAACCATTTTAAGCATGTCAGCATTGCTAATTTTCTATTTAGTTGTTATATTTTCCAGCTCAATGAACAAAGACAACACACCTTCTGCCTAGAGACTCACCTTAACACAGAAAGTAGATGTCTCTGTAGCTGTAAATTGAATTACTTTTCTGCCTGTTTCTCAATTAACAGAAAATGAACATGGTCTCTTCTGAGCTTCCATGTTGGTTGAGTTACCCAGTCAGACCTCCCTGAAATATCAGAGCATCCTTTGGGAGCTTCATTGAATTGAAGAAGAAAACTGGAAAAAATTAGGCAAGCAGGCAGGTGAATATAGCAAGGTGTTCTAAGCAGGGCATGTGCCTCTACGATCACCTCTTTGATGAAAGAGCGGATAAAATTGCTGTTACATGCACAAAATAAAGTGCTTGTATTCAGTACAAATAAAAAGGGAACAATACGTACAGAAAACCAGGCAGAATAACTAAGGTGGGGAAGATGGGAAGAAACGGCAAGTTCTCTAATGACCGTGGCCTCCAAGAAAAAGTAGCAATGAATGCTCCTTTCCCAGGGGAACTGCCGATTCATAGCCTCCTCAGCTCAGAGACAGAATTGGCTTGCAAAGACCACTTGCAAGCAACCTGCCAAGATTCAAGCAACATTTTTTTTCATGTCATTTGATTTCTCTGAAAATAAGAACACTTTTAAAGAACTTTTCCACTAAGAGTCCACATTAGTAACTTCCTTTCCAACAGATCACTATTTCCCATTGAATAATGCCAGGATTGTCTGTTCGAGTTCTGTTCTCTATTCTTCATTTGTCTCTTGCCTCACAGATACAATATGCTCCTTCATCCACGAAGAATGAAATAATGTCTATCCTGGTGGTTTATTGACAGAACGGGCAGCTTAGAAATGAATTGGACATATTTTGAGTCAGAAGAAAACCCAAAGGTTTTACTACTCTCTGGCCCAGATACCTAGGTAGAAAACATTTTAGTTGATGATCAAATGATAGACAGCTCTTTGGAAAGTCGTGTGAGTCTGCACTTAGTGTCTACTCTGGTTTGTACAGCATGATGTGATTTTAAAATGCTTTAAAAGGTACAACTATAAAACCTTTTGGTTGTTTTTTGAAACCAGATTTGTAATTGCATGAATAGTATTCTCGGTAATATATAAAATGGAATAGCTTTGGCCTGTAAGCATATATTTCAAAGCTGAAGTGATGCAACCCTTTAAGACATACTCCACTGTGATATCTATTCACCATTACAAATCCATGTTTACATCCTTTGGGAATTCAGAGGACCAAGTATTAGGGAAAAACTCCAGTCTCAGTTTTGAGGCTGAAATAGCAGCATGTGCATTTTTGCATGGAGGATCACATCTGTAAGTGTTTCTTCCTCTGTCTTATTGCATATTTAATGAAAGTAAACTACAAATATTTGTTTATGGATATGTTAAAATAATCACATTTTCCTAATACATGTAAGTGTACTAAATATCAGGAGCCTGGTGGCTCCTTCAAAGCAGTGCTCCCTATTTGCATTAAATTAAATGCTCTACAAGTACTAGGAGAAAACCTACTGCTTTTTTCCCCCATTAATAACACGATCTGTTTCCTAGTATGTTAAACCGCCTGAGCAATGACTGTAAAAGAATTTTTTTGCTTCTTTGGAAAGCAGTGGATGCAACATGAATTTAAAGTTGCTTATACATGACAGGGTACTCAAAAATAGTTTTGAACATAAAATCATTACCCAGTTCATTAGTTTCTCAAAATACATGAAATTGCCAATATCAAACAAATGTTCCCTTTGAATGTGACCAATTTTTAGTATTTCAATACGTTGCATAATAAAACAATCTTTTCAAATGAAGAGTTTGACATTTGAAATGTGAAAGCTAAGCAATTCATAATTAAAAACTTGAAGGGTTTCATGGAGGATCCTTTATATATATATATATTTTTTTTTAAGAACAGTTTGTCAAAATCTATGAAGATTTAGATTAGTAAACCTGATGACTTCACCAGAAATATTTGACTACTTGCTTATGTTTTACTGAGTGCAATTCATGAGAAACTCAGAGGAGATATCCTAAAAATGACTAGCAAAGATCAACACGTCTGTTTTATCCTGCTTTATTATTAGGCATCACGCTTTTGTTTCATCTGTTTCTGTTAAACTGGCGCAAACGGAAATATTTCTTTATACAAATGTGTGTAATGATACATTGCAGCTAGCAAGTCATGATATAATTCTGCAGTGTTTATGCAAGTCTTTTGAAGATCATTTTAAGTGCACATGGAAAAAATGTTTATAAAACATACTAGTTTGTATTCTAAAATAGAAGTAGGTACAAAGAAAGTCAAAGCAAAGTGGCATGTTATTAATTGCTCTTTGGCCTCTTGCCTTTCCCTGTCATGATCTAACATCCAGCTGAAAATCTCCCAAGGCATAAGTGATGTGTAGTAAGTACTATCATTGCTGACTAGACTAATTTGAATTTCTGCCTTTTTCAGCCTGCAGTAATGAACCTGTCTGCTTCATCAACAAAGCAAAACACACTAGTCTTTTTTAAGACATCTGTTTGAAGTTCCAGGCTTTAAGGAGAGGACACACAAACACACATGGCTACCTTGCTCATGGCCTTTTTGAGATACTATTAAAGCTCATATGCCAAAAATTTAGAACCGTACTGTACTACATGACCCACAATTGTGAACCAAACTCCAAAGAAAACTCTCTTCTATCAAAAGGAGTTTACATCATCTTACTAGCCTGAAAATAAACCAAGCAGGTTGACAGTGCACAGTATGGCAAAGAATGAAACTATAGATGCTACAGCCACTGAATTAGTACAATTCATCACAACTATGGTAATTGAGTCATGAATATGAAAGTTTAGTGGTAACTAAACTCCATAGTACCTTAACAGAAATATTGGAAGTTCTTGTAATCAGCTAAGTTGTTCATTTCTGTACTTCATCTTTTTGTACTGAGCACATAGCTTTTTTTTAGCTGAATCATCAGGCTTCACCTCAGCAACATCAGAGATGCCTAACACTTGAGGTTTTTTTAATGAATAGGGTTGAGCTTGATTCAATTGTTCGCTGCCTTCCTCAGTGCATACTCGTACAAATTCATTAAGCTGAACAGAACTATTCATGACAGTAAGTACCAAACCTACACCACCAACACTGACCCTACTAGATTCACACTTTACAAAAATTTTTTTTAATTCTTGTGAATGAAAGTACAATAACATATTCATTTATAAAGACTACAGATACCAAGAACTATTAATCTTGAAGTGAATATAAAAAGCTCTATTTATGTGTGAAATACCAAAGAACCATTAGATTAGGCATTCAAATTTTCTTGGTTTGTGCTGTAGTTATGTACTAAAATATTCAACCTGTTCAAGTAGCTATGACTACAAGTGAAATATCATCTGTATTTCGTGATCATTCAGTAAATAACTTCTGGCAGTGCAGTAAAAAGACTCATAAACTGTGTGATTTATTTGATAATGGAATAATGTTCTTCTTTGCAAAGCCAGACTTTAAATTTTATTTTCCTGCACAGAATTTTTATAAGCATATATACATGAGATTGATCATATTTCAAACATTCTAAAGGAAAACTGGTGGTGCAATTAAGAAATGTAAAGTTCAAATTTTAAAGAAGAAAGGTAGTTAAATGTATAATAAATAGCAGAAGCAGTATTTTAACCCTTCACAGAAAAAAAAAAAAGATTCAACTTTTCATATTAGGAATGACATTGATTGATTGATAGAGCCTCTTCCTTCTTCGGAAATTATTTAAGTTGGTGAAATTTTGCACACTTTTAGACACTGTTGATCTTACAACTGTATGAGAAAGGCATGAGGAAAGGCTGGATTAGAGTTGGATCTGTTTGGGTTTTTTCCAGAGAACACCTCATTCTTCTGGTCCTTTCAGTGTTGCTCTCATGCAACACAATGAAAACACTTCAAGTTTGATAGTGTATCATGTCCAGTTTTCACTCAACAGAAGGTAAGATATTTAAGCAGGTGCATTGCAAAGAAACTTTGTTCTTAAGGAGCTCAAAGGATAGGCCAACATAGTAAAGCACTTGCATTTACCAACATCACTACTGAGGAGAATACAGATATCAGATTTGGCTTTTCTCCTCTCCAAAGCATATTAGGGATCAAAAATCCCCCCATATACTCTATCATGTCTCTTGCGGCAATATTTACAAGTATTAATGGTTAACCCCTGATGAAAATAACCACATTTCCCAAGTAAAATCCCTCTTTTGAAGTGATCATGCCAGTCTACTGCTCTCTCCCTTTCCCTTGGTCCATATTACATCATAACTTACAGTGACTGTCTTCAGTAGGATATCATGCAAATGAAGAGATTATTAAGTAAAAGAATGCATTAACAAGTCTGTACAAGGCTGTCGGTATCCACTTACCCACTAATTCTGTAGAGGTTTCATCACTTTATAGGAACAGTATCCCTAACAAAGCTGGTCTTGTTACTGCTTTTCATCACGTACTAATGGATCGCATGGACAGAAACTAGTTCTGTTACAAACATTTGTGAGTTTAGTGGTGGATCTAAGCACAACTCGAAGGACAGTTGTATGATAAACAATTTTACAATCAAGTCAGTTAAGCAATTTGATGGCTAAGTATTCTTACATAGCTCAGCAGAGCTCTGTTCCGTGTCTGAAGTGGTAAAGAAGAGAGTTATACTCAAGTAAGTCCAACGTTGTCTCACCTCATTGCACAAAAAATATGTTAATCTTAGCCACAAAATAGTACACCTCCCCCTTCTCCAGTTAAAGAGTCTAACTGACGGTTGATAAGACCCTGAAGTTCCATTACTAGCCCCCTAGAAATAGGAGGCCCTGTGTACAAATGTATTGACACAGAGTACAAAGGCATGCTATAAAACTATGCTATTGAAATAAAAAACAGGAAACAAAGATTTCAAGTTTTTCCACACATAGGCCATGCCTAGAAGGCAGGAAACTACCTGTAGAAGAGCACAAGACAGACCTCTCATATTATTTGAGTTTGCATGAATTTGCTACCTTACTGTCAGTTCATGTTAAAATTCCCAAAACAAACTGAAACTCTCTAAGGATAAATACCCTACCACATATGGCCTGAAACAACTGTTAATGTAACTCACGAATTCCAGTAGAAGGTGGCTATCCTAATCATGACACTAAGTTTCTGAGTACATGTCCTGCAAGTTCAAATCAAGAAAGAAATTTAAACTAAAGATTTACACTATTCATCTAGTTATTATAAACCCACCACAGGGGCAACTTCTTTCCAACAGACATCTTTCAGGCTTACTTACCACCACTCAGTGTGTTATTACCTTGAAATTCATGCTGGGTTTGTACCTGCCTGGGGTAAAGCTGGGCACTGGGTCTGAACATAAAGCCAGCACGCAATTAGCATTTCACTGTCATTCAACACAAAAACAATTTCAACTCATCATTCCTCTTACATTAGATTCAAATTTCTGCTTATGCTATGAATTTTATGAAATTCTTTATAATATCCGATCCACCTAGAAGAGATACACTCCTTGCTTCGTGTCTTTATTGAGGTAGGTGGACACTCCAGGTCTCAGTTAGTCATTGTGCTAGACCTTATCTGCTTTCAGCCCGCCTCCTCCTATCTACAACTATTTTGGCTACAAATAACTTGGAGCTTGCTCTTTTTTCAGAATGTTTCTACTTTTAATATCATTTGGAGCGATATCCTTCTGCCAGAACATGAATGGACATTTCTAAAAACCTTTTATTTCCAAAAGTAAATTATAACCATGTAGCATGGTTGCACTACTAGTCTGAGAAGCAGGAACATCTGCTAGAACAAAACAGCCTGATGTATTTCATTATGATTTAAGCTTAAGCCATCTATATACATTTTTAAATTCTGCACGAAAATAATTCTGGTGTTACATATTAACTCAATTATCCTAGTTGCAAACTTCTACAAATTTTGTTGACATACATCCATGGCACAGAAATTAATTCAGACATTAAACATATTTTATTTATAAATAAATGAAGCAAAAACATTTTAGATTGAGTTGCTGCACTTCTCTATTAAACTACTGCACTGATCCCAACTGAGAAACTATTGCATGTGTAGGAGTTAGTGATTCACCTGACAGTTCACCTGAGCAGGCACAGGGCCGTGCTGTGCTTCACCATCCAACATGGCCTTCAGCCCTGCATTGGGCAGTGCAGATCCCTGGGCTGCAGGATCACCTCAGGTGGCTGTGCAGCAGAGCTTGCAGGCAGTGCCTTTGACACCACCCCTGCACCACTTCCCCAGCCAGTCTTATGCAACTGCAAGCACACTTTTTGTTCTGTCTTATTAAAGCAGTTGTCTTATTAAGACATTTGTTGTCAGGTCTTTCTTACTGAGATCCAGACAGAACCCTGCACTGCATGTCTGTCTCTCTCTCCTCACCCCGCACCCTTCCTCCAGTGCAGAAAAACTGCTGTGTTTGGTTTACTTCCTCATCTGCTTCAAATTTGCATCAGCCAGCCCCACACCACATTAGACCTCAGCAGGACATAGACAACAGCAATTCTGGACAGACTTATCCAGTATCCTGTATTCCACCTTAGGGTCAGACACAGCCACGTCAGGTGGATTAAGTTAACAGAACACCACCACAGCCAAGCATCGCTGACAACATCTAAGGGTCTTGATCACACTCCAAAGGATTTTTTTCACAGAAGAAACACTCAACACAGAACCCTGGACTGCCATTAATACAATCTGTCTGGTTTCATACATCTTCACCTTTAATACAAAGCAAGTTTCTGTCAGTCAATCTAAAAATAGCAACAAAGTCCAACAGCAATTTGCCAACAAGGCTTTTATTTCTAAAATAGGTTATGTAGATAAGGAATACTTAAAAGTTTAATGACTTCTTACTAGATCAATGATAGCATATATAAGGGTGTTTGGTTTAAGCGGAAAACAAAGGTTTTGCAGCTCTAGTCTCATTGCCTTTTAATATTCTTCCAAAAACTTTTTTTCTTTAAATAGACTTCATTTAGTTTTAACAAGGCCAATGGGCCAAAGAAAAAATAAGTTAAAAGAAACAGCTGGTACCAGAATGAAGGGGGAAGCAAACCAAAAAGCAATATACATTTGATATTAATAGGATTTCACTATTCAAAACCTCAACACTATCAAACAGCTTTTGTAAAAATCACCCCCATTTTAAAGTTCCCTGTTTCCTTCTCCTCAGTGGATTCCAAATTCAGCATTTCCAGAGCTCTCTGACTAACCGTAGCCACTACTTATACAGAGCACACCAACACACACTCCAGTCACTACCAATGTGACTATCTGCCAAAGGCTGGCTGAGCAGGACTCTTGGACTTCCAATGCTGCCACCACTTCAGCACATGAAGAATTAACAATTCAACTCTTCTTAAACAAATGATGAATTCTGAAAAAGGTCAGATGATCTCAGAACTGCCTAGGTATCAAAATAAACAATTACTTCCATGCAGATTTTTATGACAACAGTCTTTACTTCTCAAAGGAACTATCCCAGCTTGACTAAATGACACTCTTTGAGATACTCAGCAAAAAGTGAATGTGACTGGTTCTGGTAATTGTCGGTCACCCCTGTCAGGCTGTGTTGATAAACAGAAAAGTCTATCAGCACTGAGTAATGAAGATTTCTTTCAAATTAAGCACATCCTAGAAAATACTTCCTGCCTGGCATATACTGAAGTATAAGATTACTTAATTACCAATATTGAAAAGTTATTTATTTTATGTTCTCCTTCAGTGTGCAGTAAACAAAAAAATCTAGGTGGTTTTGTTGTGTTGGGGTTTTTTGTATTCATAAAACAAAACACTATCTTCTTGTGGCAATTTTCCTCCCTAAGTTTAGACATTGCAATATTTGCATATATTTTTTCAGTAGAGTTACAGGAATGAAAAACAGAATGAGAACTGGGAAGTTATTCCAAATTTTTGATTTGTACTGCTCATCAATGGTCAGAAAGTCAGACAGAGATGGGCCTGGGCCCTAGAATGGAAAACGGGTTCTTTCAGTCTTTACCACCACTTTGGTTTTTCTCTGTGAATAAAGATCGCTTCATTCTAACATCCCACAGTAACAGATTACTGCAGTAGCATGAACAGTGCTTTAGGAGCATACTCTGACTTTCCTACATGTGTGTTTGCAAACCAGGAAGAGAAACCAATGAAGATGACTCTTCCCTCTGAGCCTGAACGCCAGACTGTCAATTCAAAACTTGGATTCTAAAACTATCTCTTAGATCCTGCAGGAAAATCACATATTAGCTACTCAGAGCTTTTAAAAAGGCACAATCAGTCATACACCTAGGGCAGAACTTGTCTCTTGGGTTTATTTCCCACACATTTTGGTGCTTTATCAGAAGGTTTTGTGACTCCATATATTACATCAGGTTACTGTCTCCAACTATCAAGATTTCCCATGGAAAGAGCAATAAGAAGATACAATAATCAAAGCCACAGACAACATGGCAAAATGCTTGAAATAAAATACATCAGTGCAGTAAACACTCTTGCTTCAGATGCCACTGGAGTAACTGTGCAATTCATAAGGCCTGACTTTAACAATTGGCAAGTGTTCTCTATTACTGCTGGTTTATCACTTGCTGAAATTGATTTGGTAACAGTCTTTATAAATTCATTATAGAAGTCATCTAGCAAGGTTTTAATTTTCGCTAGATATGCTAGTTCTAAAACCATAAGCCAATCAGACTTCTTTTTGTTCAGAAAGCCTGCACACAAACAAGATTAAAAATATCAAGATAATTGACTTTACTCAGGTTAGTGTAATAATAAAGTTTTCTGCTTTATGCAAATTCCTATAAAAACCAGACAGACCAAGTAATCACTGATGATACTGCCAAACACTCGTACAGAAGCAGTGTCATATTAATAAAGCATTTCTGAGTTGCTTCATCCTGCAAAGAATGTAAGCAGAGCGTGGATGAAATATATATCAGCATTCAGCAAACTGGAACATCTAATCCCATTAAAAAAAAAAAATCACACTGGTAATTCACCTTTTCATCTAAATAAGCAGAAAAGCCATATATAAGTGAGATTCACTGTACACGAAAATGTGTTTTATACCCCTAATTCATATAAATCAATTTCAGTCAAGGATAAGGGGTTTTGAGAATCCATATGATTTTATCTATGAGCAGACCTGCTGATTCAGTGGCAATTGTTCTCAGGATTATCTCCGATTATTACAGATCCAACAAGAAGCATGTGGACCAGAACTCAGAGAAATGAATTAATCTGAGTGAAACTAAAGCAGCAGTTACTGAATGAAATTTTGACACAGTATCGTCCCAGAGAATGACTTTATAAAGTATTCATGGAGGATGCCCACTGTGGCAATACAATATGAATTTATCCCAGAGGAACATAAAAAGCATCTTCCCATAGTAGGGCAGACAGAGCCTTTTTCCTGTCTTTTTAGCTACAATAAAATTGCATCCAGTGGTGAGATACCAGTCACCAGATTGTTACTGCAGGAATATTGGTGGCAGCCATTGTTGCAATAAGTCTTTAAATATAATAACGTAATAACATAAAAGAGGGAGGTGGGTGGTGACATTTCACAGCAGCTTTGTGTATGTTCTTGTTATTCTTGCCACTTGCTGTATCACTGGGAAAGGTCACTTGAATCCAGCACTTCACAGCATCATGAACTGCTGGCTCAGATAAAGGCATTAGACTGTGGAAGATGATAATCTGTTCTTCCTTCTCATAGATATTAATCTAAGATACACCTCTTGATCCCTACACAAGAATTTTAATTTGCCCTGCAAGGACAGCACTGAACACCATCAAAATATTTTCTTTTGATAGTGGTGCAATATCACAGAAAGCCTTTTAAAGCCTACTGTTTAAAGCTAATTAGTGTGTTCGTGCAGTGTAAAGACATTTACTATGCCATAATATGCTGTAAAAGTGGATGCTTCCAAAACTCACTTCTGCATCACTACGTGTGACACTGATAGCTGAAAGCTGCTTATTAGCATCACCGTATTTTTCATGACTCTCATCACTCGACCAATAAATAGCTGAGTTTCAGCTTGTTTTCCCTTTTGATTGTACTGTTCTTGAATAACTCATTTGAACACACTCTGCAAGGAAATGATGACAAACACCCCCAACTCAATTGGGGGAAACACACAGCTCTGGCCTTTAGGAAGGATGTTTCACTTTCATTTTTTCCACAGCTCTTCTGTACAGACACAGTAATTCATGATTTAACAGTACACAGGATCTCTTGGTTTCCATAATAATTTCTGGAAATGAGGCTTAGGTCACCCTGACATCTTTTAGGAATGTAATTAAATTGAACCATTTATTGAAAATATTATTTGGCTTCTGTATATTTAGCTGCAAAGTGAAATATTTTAATCCAAGGTATTTTGACATCAACATTCAAAATCCCATGAAAGAAACTTTAGGGTTTGATTTATCCTTAGCAAGATTAAGTCAAGCTTTACACATTATGCATTAACCATCCAGGTTAGCACTTTTTGTATAAATAAATAGCAATTCTGCTATTGTATTCTGCAATTATTATTCTTTTATAAAACAAGATTAAACTATGAGAAAAATTTTTATTTTTCTCCTTTAAACACTGCAGAATGTCAAAAGCTGTAACACTTTAGCATCTGGCTGTAACAGTAATTTGCATCTCAAGCAATACCAAATGCAATAAAACCACACTTATAAACATTCACATCAGGTAAAGTAATTTCTTTTGTATCTTTATGCTAGAATAGAAAAGAAAAATAATAATTCTGTGACAAAAACTACCAGAATAAAAGCAAATCATTATAAAGCTGTATAAATCAGAAACTCTGAAATATGTGAAATATGGAAGATTAATCCCTTTTTTCCTTGTCTTTTGGCACTTCTAGATTAACTTCATGGAGCAAGATCTAGTTGCCAATAGCTAGCCCAAACTGGTTTTTGTTTAGCAACATGATATACGTTAGATATGTCTCACTTACAAGCAATGCAGCTAGCTAGAAGTAGTTTAAAAGAATCGCTATTCGGATGTTATATTCCCTTATAGTAAGTATTCCCTGCTCTTTTTAAATATCACATAAATATACATATTGCATGGCCTTTTCTGAACAGGCCTTTGCATCAAGAGCCCTAATTACAATTTATACAAAAGCATGTGCTGGACTTAAATTCCATTTAATAAGAAAGGAAAAAGAAATACTACGAGCTTTCCAGGATTACCAGTCACACAATAGCAGCAACATTCAGAGCAATAGCTGGGGTGAAACTGCATAAATAAGTTACAATCTGAATTATGTTTACTTTGAGCATTGGATGGATAAAAGCAAAAATATTTAGAGCTTACCTAGAGTAAAAAAAGCCAAATCTGGCAATGTATCCCTAATCCCACCAATATTTAGGTATTTACAGCTATTTGGGAAATCTCTTTCAGAGTTATTTCTCACTGCATTTCCAGGGTGAGGGCTTACATTCACTTCCCAGCAAACTTTTATCATACTCACCTTGAAGAAAATAAAAGAAGTAACTATACTAATTCAATTACACTACTAAAAATTTTAGGACCGTATTATTAGAAGTACTATAGTGTCTTTAAAATTTGATTCTTCAGGGAAAAAAAAAAAAACAAACCACCCCCAAAACCAGCTGACAGGCCAATAACAAAAGGCTTTCAAGTGATAAGGACACAAACCAGAGAACTGAGGTTTTTCATCAGATCTGTCAGTAGGTCTGATTTGTACGACTTACAAATCACTCTGTCTTCTATCTTTCCCTAGCGGGTAGACAAAATACCAAGTTCTACCCACTGGATGGGAACAACAAATAAAGGTCAAAGTGGCAAATGTCATCAGTATGTGGTCACACAAAGACAGCACACTTGGTCAGAGAAATGTACAATATGGAATTGTGCCAGGCAGATCACTAGAAAATACACTTACCTCCACACGTATTTTCTCACCTGTATCAAGGATTGACTTGAATCAGCACCTTAGATGTAAAAGACTGCTCTGATAATGTTTTCCCATGTCGCCCAGTACCAAAGCTTTGACACATAACAACACATTGTGTTTTGGTACCTATTAGAGAGAAAATCACAGAAGCACAAGACTTAAGTTAACTAAAATTCTGCATTTCATGTGAACATGTCTCCAGGACAATATTTAAATTCATTCCATATGACTGCACAGTGGGATACCTCCCTCATTTTTCTCGATTATGGAAGAATGAAGAATGGACTGTATGCTTTTTAGAGTGCAAAAACCCCATGTTATACAGGGCTTTCAAACGCTTGAACAATTCAATGATAAAAAGGGGATGCATCTGCTGACAGTTGCAGTGCAAACTATTCCTGTTCTTTGAAGTTATTTGAGGGAAACAAGTAACTGAAGTGCTACTTTTCTGTATTTATAATATTTTGTGCTTAGAAATGACTTTTTGTTTCTCATCCAAGGTAATGAAATACTTGAAATATCCATACACACACAAAAATTTATAGTAGACTATCTTTTAAGACTGCTGTTGCATCCAAGCTTTCTACTGAATTACAATAAATTACTCAGACTTTCCTAATTCCAGCAGTCTTAAAAGAAAACCTCTTTCCAGTGCTTTGTGCATCTTATTATTTTGCACAAGAACAGGGAAAATCTATTTGAGTCTGCCAGAGATGCATTTCTCAAAAGAAAAAATTAACTATATTCCACTCATTTCTGTCTGCATAAGCATTCACTCGGTTGACTTTTTTGATAAGTATTGTTTTAGGGCCCTAACACACAGCAGTGTTTTTATTACATCCTTAAAATGTTTGCATCATACTTTATAATCAACACATACATAGCAGTTATAGACATTCATGAGAGTACCTCATTTACTAAATGCCATGTGGTAATGGCAATTATACCATAGAATCCCAAAGCATTTAAAAGCTTTAGCCAGTTAAATTGTATGATGACTTTGTGAACTAGGTAAAGATCACTTCAAGACAACTTTCAAGAAGAAACACTGGAATTTAAAAATATACTAAAACTGTCCAGAAAGAATAATGTTATAATTCAGCCCAAAACCTCACTGTAGAATATTCACAAGACCACTACTCTCAAAAAATGCTGTAAAATTACTGATGTTATTGATCATGATAAACATCATTTTATGTTACTCTGATGAAAACCAGCCAGAAGGCAATAAATAGTAAATGCAGCTTGTTTTTGGTGTAATACGATTTCTTCAGTCCTTATGCCTAGAAAATAGAGAACTGCAAAACTCTCTAAAAAAATTATTCCTTTTTAAAAAGTTCTTGAGATGGAAGACCCTATATCTCAGCTTTTCTTAAGGTGTAATTTTTCTCCTACTAGGATTAGAGAGAATTTTCACATTAGCTTCACTAGAAGCAGGATACTATGTTTGACCTTGGTAACTTTTTGTTCACAATTTTTAAAGAAATTCCCATCAACCGGATTTATGTAGTTGTGTCCTGGTTTCAGCTGGGATACAGTTAATTTTCTTCCCAGTAGCTGGTACAGTGCTGTGTTTTGGATTTAGTATGGGAATTATGCTGATGATACACTGATGGTTTAGTTGTTGCTTAGTAATGTTTATCCTAAGTTAAGGATTTTTCAGTTTCTCATGCTCTGGCAGGGAGCAAATGCAGGGGAAGCTGGAAGCACAGGAGAAACTAGACAAAGAGATATTCCAACACCATAGGACGTCATGCCCAGTATATAAAGTGGGGGGTGTTGGACAGGGGGGTGGGGATCGCTGCTTGGGCTTCAGTCTGGAGGTGGTGAGCAATTGCATTGTGCATCACTTGTCTTTTCTTGGGCTTTATTTCTCTCTCTGTTTGTTATATTCCTTTTCATTACTACTATCATTATTATTACATTTTAAACTGTTCTTATCTCAACCCACAAGTTTTACTTTTTTTTCATAGAATCATAGAATAATCCAGGTTGGAAATGACCTCTAGGATCATCTAGTCCAACCTTCTTCAAACATCTCCCTAACCTGTTGTGGGAGTGGGGAGGAGTGAGAGAGTAGTTGTGTAATGGGGTTAAACCACAACACACTGTTAGAATACAACACACATAATAACAATTTTACCAATGCAAACCAAGACAAGTTTCATTTAGCGTTGTTCCATCACCACTGTTAAAAAAAACATCAACAAGCAGGTCTTGCACTGTACTCTGGAAGTCACAAACCCCACAACTTTGCAAGTTCTAAAAGCGTATTTCAGAAACATACTTTCATTTTTGAAGTCTCAGCATGCAGATACAAATAAAGATGGCATCTTAGGAAGTGCACCAACTATTCTTACTCTTCCAGTTATGATAAAGCTACATGGGAAAGAAGTTCCTTGTGAGGTACTACAGCCAGAGATCAAACCGTTTATATGTTCATAGTATACCTTGAAGCAAACTGGAAATGACTGATGAAAGGGGAAGGCAAATAATATCATTTTGTACTTGATGGATTCTAAACAATGCCCTCTTGAACTACTAGCTGAATAGTATGCAGCTATGAATAGCAGAAGTTTCTTTCAAGAATACTTGTGTAAATCCTTGACTCGGAGGAGGAAAGTGTGTGATTTCATAGAAGTGATGACACAAGATTAAAAACTTCCTGCTTCTTCCACAATATTTAATAAAAGTTGAGAGGCATATTTTCAGATCAGTAGTGGATTTGACATTTAGCATATGTTCACACACAGTTTTCTTCACTGTATGAACAGTATAAAAAATTCCCATAAAGCTTAACTAATTAAATTAAAATAGAAAATGGCAAACAGGATGATGAGTTGACAGTTTTCATAACCACAATCCAGACAAAGTATTCATCTTAAATCCTAATAGCACCATCTGATGGAGGATCACCACAATACTACAGAAAAGATTCAATGTGCTAGAAACTCATTTGAAAATGTTTTAATACATTTCCTTAGTTTGTGTAATAGACTGTAAACATAGGTATACAGAAGAGTGATCTGATAAAATAACTTAATGTCTACATTAAATGTCTACATTCTGACATTTTAAGTAAATAAAAGTTTTGATTTAGTAGGAAGCAAATCCACTCTGAGGTTAAGCCAAAAGGAAGAAAAACAATTTCTTGTCAGTTCCCTTTCCAGACACTTCTTTATATAGGTCTGGATAATAGATTCAAGCCATGTGATGTTCTACTCAGGTCTTTATTGCTCATAGGCACTCAGGTTCCTGATATGGACTAAAATATAAGAAAGGAGGAGAAATGATACCTTATAAAAGGTATAAGACCCAGATAAAGCTAACCAACTTATCAAAACGTTAGGAGTTTTGTTAATGTTTTAAGGGACAATCATCAGGGCTATAGATGTTTCAGCCTTCTATTTTGCTCCTCTATTTCCACTGAAATTCTCAGGCTTGCTTTCCCCTTTATTAATTCCTACCATTCCCTTGATGTATGCTTGAAAAACACTTTGTTGACTAACCAGCTCCACAAATTGATTCCTCTTAATGTAAAGTTCAAAGCATACTAAAAATTAAGTATTATTTTGATTCCTGAGAGCCAAGTAGCTGCACGCTCCCAACTCAAATCCTGTTAGATAAATCTTAAGCAGCTCACAATATAAATCAATCAAAAGTAATCACTTTTAATAAAATGGTCCTACACTGTATGGTTTACATTATGAAGTTTAGTGGTTGTTGCAACATTACTTTGCACAAAGGCAGGCAGAAACAGTAGAAGAAATTTGCACTTTGAGGAAACCATCACCTCAATATATGTTGTATGTTATATATAAACACCCATTCACTGAGTAGATGAATCTTCTCCTTAGATAGAACAGATGACAAATGTTATATTTTAAAACAATTTTAAATTCTAACAAAACCTTTGGGGTTTCTACTTTCCTAGTGATAACGTATGGAACATGTTTCAAGAACAATTCAGTAGTTTGGTGACGCACCCGGTAGACAGAATGTAAACAATTGCCGGGATAGTCAAGGATGGTAGACAATGTTTGCAGAAGAGGGACTTAAAGACAAGCAATATCTAGGCCAAAAATTAAGCTCAACAAACTGAGAAAAAACTGCACAGGCACATGAAGAGAGTTCAACCAGTAGACACTAGAAAACGACCACTACAGACCCCTGACAACCCCCTCAAAGACTCTAAACCACATGCATAATGACTATGCAGATATGATAATTAGTTCCAGGAAATTGGTAAACAATCCCAGGAAATCTATGCATACGTAGATTTTAGGGCAGTTTGTCTCAAACTCATGCTGTTCAGGGATGCACATTAGGAGGAGCCATCCCCCGTGCCTCCAGTGCCGCAATAAAGAATGCCTGCTTTCTAACATTGCAAACAGGTGTTAGGTTTTTTTAGCAGTTGACTTTTTGGTATCACTAGCCTCCCAAGAAAAAGATGCTTGAGACCGTGGTCTCACGATGGCAAGACACGTATGTCTTCGTTGTATGGAGAACCTGGCTAGAATGAAAAGCAATAGCTCTCATACCACCGTTTTCATTATTGTACCTGTATATGGAGTGGATAAAGATTCCCTCCCACAGCAGATCAGGATTCCAGACAATGTCAAAGCTGTTGGCACGGTTTTTATTAGCATGTTGCATATACTAACAAAATGAAAAATCTATGACACCAAAGACAGTCATCCCTCACCTCATGATGCATAAACAGAATTTACTATGTTTTGCTGTATTAGATGGTCCTTAAACTCAAAGGCTCTTCATCCAAACTCATCCAGGAAAACCAAATTCACAAAGAATAGGCCTTCCCTTTGGCAACCTCAAGTGCATACAATTTAGAGTTTTTTCTTTATTGACAAATTAATTACCTAATCCTTAAATACCTTAATACGGTCTGAGAATATCTGAACACATTCCAGGTATGATCCTTCCTCTTTTTATTTTAACTCAATAGGGTTGGTTTTTTTCCCCCTTTCATTCTCTAAAAGGTCAATAATGCAAAAGGCAGAGGTGAGTAATCTAAAAAGTCAAACTTTGAAGATGCATAACTTCCATACACTTTTCCCCTTTACTATACTGCAAGCCCAAGAGTAAAACCATTAGTCCAAACCATCTGCTCCACTATCAAAAGTGAAAACAAATGATCTAATGCAGAACCTCATTAGCATACATATTGTTAACCATCATAACAGTACTAAATAACAGCAAAAGGGGGAAAGCTAAAAAAAAGTGACAGGTGCTTTAGACGGAACCAGACAGTGGAAAATGTAGAGGAATCCAGAAGAAAGTAAGTTAATAAATTGGTCCTAAAAAGACAGAGAAATCCATATGGATCGCCTTGCCAGAGTCCTATTACTGTTTTGTATAAATTGGTTGGAATTTGTCTGCCCTTGTACTAAGAATATTATGAACTAGCAAACATTCTGTTCTGTTCTGTTGACCTCTTGAGATTAGGAGTACCTTTAGTTCCTGGCAGATATTCTGAAGCCAAGAAACAGACATCCTCCAAGGAAATCCTGTTGTTTATTATTTATCTGCTTAAAAAAAAAACCCCAAGTGTTCACAAAGCTATGGAGGGGCAGCTCACATGACTGGAGCACTGTAATGGATGGATACAGAATATTTAGCAAGGACAGGCCAGGAAGGTGAGGAGAGGAATTTTCCCGTATGTGGAAGAGCAGCTGGAGTGCACAGCATTCTGCCTGGGGAAGGTGATGAGCCAGCTGGGAGCTTATGGGTCGACGTTAGGGGGCAGACCAATATGGGTTAAATTGTAGTGGGTGTTTGCTACACACCACTTGGTCAGGAGGAAATAGATAAAGCCCTTTTCAGACAACTGGAGGAAGCCTCACTTCTGCATGCCTTGGTCCTCATGTGATACTTTATCCATCCTTGTATGTGCTGGAAAGGCAACACAGCAGGGCAGCAGCAAGCCAGGAGTTTTGGATCATGCCCTCGGTTTTGGGTGCATTGATCATAACTTCCTAACACAGATGAGTGAGGAGCCAGCAAGTGCAGGTTCTCTGCTGGACTTGATATTTAGAAATAAAGATGATTTGTTTGGGAATCTGAAGGTAGCTAAACATGAAACAGGGATCCAGAGATGTCATGAAGTATCTGACCTGGAGAAACTCAAACCTGACTGGACAAGGACCTGAGCAACTTGACTGAGTTAACCCATCTTGGAAAAGAGGTTTGGACTAGAAGACCTCAAGAGGTTAATCTCAACCTAAGTTGTTCTAGGACTCTAATACTATTTTCAGATAAATCTGGTTTATTTTAAAAAATGTTTTTCCTAGCCATTTTATTTTTCAATAGAGACCTTCTAAGATAATGCTTAAAGAATTAGAAAAAACAACCGTTTTTTGCTAGAAATTTTCTTATGAATCTCCAAACAGATAGGAAATTGAACAAGAAAATTTCCTCACAGTTGCACCATTTTAAAACCAAAGACACAAAACAGTAAGAAACAGAGATAACCAATTATACTGTTGGCTTCAGAGTATTTTGCGCAACATATCTAAAGCAGGAAATAACAGATATGAGAGTGAATTGTGAAGCAAAAGACAATCATAAGTAAAAATACTGGAGAGAAAGGTAAGGAAAACAGAACACAAAATGATTGTATTGAAGTCATTCTAGTTATGCCTCTTTTAAAAAGTAGAATCCTACAGCAGAATATAAAAACATCAAACATAAATAGACCTACTTACAACAGACCTTAGAGTCTAAGTGTTTGGAACTAAGCATATCTGCTATTCAGTCAGCTTTTATCCATGTTCTTCCACACCTTAAGTAAATGGTTACTACTTAGCATTCACAGGACAAAGAAAAATGGGACAGATTTTTGCAATAAAAATTTAAAAGGCTTGTTACAGGTTTTTTTACTGCCTTTTTCTATGCATTGATGTTTATGCTTTTGGGGTTTGTTGTTTTGGGTTTTTTTTTCTAAAGGTAGTGCCCTAAAGTTAAGGTGGTACATGACAAGCTTTTAAAAGAAGCAGATGTTTCCTTATTGTACAAAAACACTGTACGTATGTTTTACGCCAAGAATAAATTTTAACTTTTAATAGCTTTCACCTAAAAAGTCCTTTTTTCTTTTTCTGTTTAGTAGATTGAAGCAGGTAGAAAAGATATGAATTATTTCATATCTGCAATCCATTTAGGAGAAACAAAATTCACTCTAAACTTGCTATTAGCATAGTCACTAATGCATCAATAAGAGCATGAACAGGTCAAAATCGTCCTTGTCATGAGCCTATCGACGTTATTGAAATGCTGTAAGGAGTATTACCTATCCGACCAGTGCCAGGAGCTTAATATTTTCAGCTTTCAAACTTTACAGAGAATACAATAAATTGCTGAATACATGAATACATTTTCACCTATAACAATTTCAGTTTCTTCACAATTACTTTCTAGTTCTTAAATTTTAAAGCATAGTATCTGACACCCTCTGATGCCAAATATTTTCCATGCACAAAAAACCCAGGAGCTAGCTTGCTTCACCTTTACTGCCTTTTTACTCCCTGTAAAGATGAAAAATTGTCTGACCTAACTAAAACAAAATGAAGGGAAATTAAAAATAAAAACTACATCTTTCCCTGATTTAAAAACCTATTTTCACTTTTTAAGAGTGGGAGGAAAATAACATTTCCTCAAATACTCTTTTCAACTTTTACCTTTCCCAACAACTTCTTCCAAATGACAGAAGAAAAATAAATGAAATGTAGAAAAACAAAGAAAAAGGTAAGAAAGAAATTAATACATTTATAATGACACATTAAAGAGTTTAAAAATACAAATAAAAAATCAAGTTTTTCAGTGAGAAAACTTAGTTGAAGGCATTTTGTTAAACGCACAAGCAAGGACTGTGCAAAGGGCACTGCAAGTATGCTCCTAGAATTTCCTCATTACATTGCGTTTTAAAAGGCTTGGTGCAGTGTAGGTTACTTCACAAGTCCTACCTCCAATCCTACCAGATTTTAAGTCACCACAGAGAAAAGGCCTACCATTAACACTCTCAATACCTGGACTGAAAAATAAACTGCAAAATGAGAATTGTGCTTTATGTTGACAAAGGACATCTGTAACTAAATTAGCTCAGGGCACTTGCTATCACTTTTTATCTAACTATGCCTTTTATAGCACCTTGTGATCTGATCCCTAACATCATGCCTAAATTCATTTCTTCTCAATGTAAACAGCTCATATCCACTAGCAATAAATCTCCAGGGGTTCTGTTTTTCAAAGAAAAAGCTGTACCCATAGGTAAGGGGCATTCAACAGTCTACAAAGGACCACAGGACAAAAGTGTACTATTAAGGACTGTCAAGCAGGCTTAGGTCTAGAAGGCCAGTAACTCATCAAAACCAGTATCACAATAAATCAATTTTCTTATTTCATATTGGCACTAAAATAACTTCTAAGCTGCTAAACCCTATGCCAAGCAAGTACCAGCAAAGGAAAGGATTTCAGATATCTAGGGACTTCAATTTTGGTCTAGCACATCACTGAAGTGGAAAAGGAACACCAGACAAAGTGGTATGAGTAGCAGAGTGTGTAAGAGACAGAAGAATGAATACTGTAAGGGATATTTTAAGATTCTTTAAAGCAATATATTGCGTAGACAAATTCTAATACAAACAAGTTTCTAGACATTGTAGATATATTTATCACTCCAATAATTGCAAAAAAAAAAAGCCCATAACCATCTCCCTTTGAACGGCAGTATTCACCTGGTTGCTTCACAACTTTTTATACAATACCAGTATTTGTAGCTGTTTGCAATTGTTTGTTTCTGAGATACAAACACTGTGTAGTCATTTGTGGGACAATCACAAAATATTAGCTATTTATTAATCATCAGAAGAGCTGGAAAAATAGAATCTTTAACATTAATTTCTTGAACACAATTAAATCGTCCAAATAATTAAAAATTGAAAACATTCTCATTTTAGCCAGCGTGACTAGTAGCAATTTCTCATTTTGTTGTTTCTACATAGAAACTCTTTCCTAAAGAAGAGTTGCAAGACAAGCAAAGATACAGCTGACTGTAACTACATCTGATGGAATATCAGGAGAATCTTGACTGAACACAGCAAACACTTAAAACTAATTGGAAGCCCAGACCTGGTCTGGGTTTTCGTTTCATGTCATGGCAATCATCCCAGTCATGGGAGGGATTTGACCACATCACAAACACTGGATGTTTCCATTGCCAGATTCTACTACTTTTGGTGATGCTGCAAATAGTAATATTATCTTTTATTAAACCAGCTCTTAGCTTGGTTTTTTTCTTAGATGTTATGCTCTGGTAAGAAGGTTGATCTTATTAAAAGAAGATCATATTAAAAATGGACTACTACAGAATATTAAACACCTAGAAAATTATAAAACTGTTCACTCTGATATTGTAATTTAAATAATTATCAACTTCCAAAATCCATTTGATGCTGGACGAACAAGATTTACTGAAAATCAATATATAAAATTGTAAAATAACTCAGTTTTGGACAACTTTGTAGTTTGTTTATTTTGTAATTTGTAATATGTATATGAGCAAGCCTTGAAGTTAATACTATCAGGTGAAAAACTCCCTAAACTGGCACTTTTTATTTGGAGAAATTAGGATAAATAAAACCAATAAACCAATGACTTTACGTACTTTATACTACTTTAATAACACAAATAATCTTACTAAGCAAAATCAATTAAATCAGCACACAATCATATTTGGAAGCCACAGAGGTGAATCTTCCTCAGCATTATCTACTTCAGTTAGCATTTCTGTAGCTCAGGGCACAGAGACTGCCTTGACTAGTCTCCTAGACTTTATTGACTTTTTTCTTTTTACATCATTCAACTGACTTAGAGTCCAAAATTTTTCTTTTCATACAGCCCAGAATGAGTCTACAAAGGATTTAAAATAATGATAAAGAACCATTTTCCTCAGAACAGAAAGCTGAAGAAATCCAAATGATATACAGAAGGAAGCATCCATCAACCAGCCTTTTTACTCAGTATGGCAACATGGGCATCAACCAAAACACAGGGGACTGTAATAGCAAATCTAGCTTTAACCATTTGGGACACTAAGCGAATATCCTTCAGTGTTCATTTATTGCTAAAGCTAATTTGAAGGAAAAAAAAACAAAATACTTTTTTTTTCCCCCTATAAAACTTCACTGTAATAAAGCAAGCTGCTACAGAGTATCAGACTGAATATTACAAATATACACATTCTTTATTTTTTCGAAATATTTTCTGTTTCCTAAGGACAGGAGAATATAGTGTAATAAGATTTGAATTTATAGTTAAAAAGTAATAAGCACTTTGCAACTACTGCTTATGACAGAGTAATCAATTTTGTTCATTTGTTTTGTACACTACATGTATTCTAGCTTTTAATGAGACTGAAGTACATGACTTTGAATTGTCTAGATTTGTATTTAGGAGATACATCCATATGATGCTCACTTCGTGAAAAAGTTTCACAACAAAGTTTTATGGACATGCAGGATTTTATCACTAAAGACTGAAGTCACTTGCAAGAGCAGCTCACACCCTTTCAAAATTACCTAAATAATTTTAACCTTCCATTTGTTTTGCATATTAGCAATGTCTGGTTATTATGTTCAGTATTATAAAACAAAACATCCTATGATCCAAAACCAGTATTTATGTAGTTATATGCTTTCATTATTTTCCATAAATGTAATTTTATTTTCATAAATTTCTTCCCCATGGCTCCCCTTGCCCCCAAACTATAGGCCTTATATTGCTTATTTAATACACAGTGGCTGATTTTTGATATGCTATTTATCTACGCTGCCAAGACATGTGTGATAACTCATCCTTGAGCAGGTATGAGCTTGTACTCAGAGTGAGTACATTGATCTTCCAATAGATCTTAAGATATCGAGGTCTTTAGTGCATTCGATAGTATAGTGACAAACAGCGAAAACTGTATCCTAAAAACCACACTATTTTCAATCTCCTCAAGGTTGTAATTTTTTTTTTTTTTTTTTAAGAACAGATCCATTTTCAACTTGCAGCTCTAAGGAAGATGAGGAAGCCTTGGGAATGTATAATGCTGTTGCAGAAATGTAATTACTATTTATTCCTAAAACCCATCTATATTTTGATAAAAACTATAAATTACACATACATTTAAAGCCTAGATGCTGTCCTGTCTTGAAGCAGGATCTTGATTTTGAGTCAAATGATTATAAAAAAATTGAAGACAAAACTAGGTAAATAATTCCATATCACTGAAAGTGGGATATCTGCCTCTGTCAAAAACACAGGACATTAAAAGGTGATGAAATTTTCTGTCATCCATCATTTTAGATGTAAATCCAGATGGAATTATTTTAAAGGCAAAGACAGAAAGCACAAAAAGAAGGAGACAGGAAGGAAGGAAGAAATTATTTCAACCTTACTATTCACAGCTTCTGCAGTTCACAAGACAAAAATGAAATCTGGATAGTTTGGTGACATGGTTCTATTTTAATGGAAAAAATACTGTGGGATCTCTGTGATTAATTTACCTGTCAGCCTACACAAACAGAAAGGTGATGTTTAAAGAAGAGGAGTGAGATACACTTAACAAGCTTATACATAACCATATTTTACATTTACTACATGAAGGATCCTTTTTATAACATTATTTTGACTAATTAGTACTGACAGCAGCAGAGACAAACAAGGAGATTAAAGGCACCCTTTTGCACTACTTCTAAACCATGACAAGGTGAGAAATAGCATAGATTTAAGTGATTAATATAAAACAGGCTACAATCTCATTCATGCAATTTACCTCAACAAATTTTTCCAATTTTCACTATGCAATTCAATTCCACTTCTTACAATTTCTGCATAGCATCAAGAAAATAAAGAATATTTATTATAAACTCAATCTATTATGGCATTTACTTAAAGGTGAAATGAAATGCAGAGGAACACTGTTAACCTGCCACAAAAGTCAGAAATCTTTCAGTTGAACTACATAAACTATTAGACATCCATTAAATCCACAAAAATGGAAAACATCTTTTCATTTGTGGTCAATTCAACCTTAGTTGCTGTTTTAAAGCTGGAAATAAGCCTTAATCCTAGGTGAATTAATTCCTTTTGTTCAAAATATTATAATGTTTCAACTGACTTCTACTGAGAGAAAATTTCCACTCAAATTTCAGGATTCTTTTTCTTGAAATCAGTAATAAAGATCCTTGGTCCCTTCTGTATAAGGTAAAATAAAGTTGAATTCACGAGTACTCTATTAGCATACCATTATTAGGAGCCTAACTACAATGCTGCATTATCAAAGTGGAATTTTTATTGCTAGAGAACTGGATATATTGTACTCCCTGCATGCCATGGTATAAATTACTGTCTGCATCAGATGGATTGCTGTTCCCATCAACTGCCAGGAGTAACAGTAACAAGTATTAACATTGCAGCTAGCTTCAAATGAAAAGTAATAGCATAACAAACAAAAATGAAGCCTTATTTTATAAATATCTTTAGTATTGGCAGCCTGACATTGAGGTTATGTTTTTTTTCCTTAGTAACAGCAGTAGGTATAGGAAGTGTCTACACTATTAGCAATTACTGCTAATTGCTAAAATCTCTGATGTACAATTTTTTAAAAAAAATAGATTATTGATAAGTGGTAGCAGTGCAACTATTGGTGCTGCTGATTGTATTTTTAAAGAAAACAAACTTTACATGGAAAAGCCACACACCAAAATACACCAACAGCAATACTTGCTTGCTTTCTTGAACATTCCCTCCCTTTCAAGGGACAGGAAACAGGAGTACATACTCCCAAAGTCTGACTTTGTAAGCACAGACAATAATCATGACTTCCCTGTTCTCAGCTCTTTAGGTTTTGTCTAATCACTTCTGATATAAAAGAATGTGACTACCATAAGTTTCCTCTTAGAAATAAACAGATGCAATCAAATCCATTTTGACAGTGTAGCTTCATTCTTCATAATAAATTCTTAAAAGGAGTATCTTCCTGTACTAATGAATTTAAAACAGAAAAAGTTACCAGCTGAAGGCAATATTGTTCTGGCATTATGACATCCAGATGTTATCTTGCCCATGGCAACGGGTGACACCTGTATGGGGATTTACCCTGAGAGTGAAAAAAACCCCATTATAAGTTCTTTAGACTGCAAATAAGTTGCCAATCACAAAAGTACTTTGGTGAAGTTACAGCTAGACACAGGACAACAGAGTAAAATGAAAAAAAAAGCTAACAGTGTTCATTACTGGACTGTTGTACTTGTCTTTTGGCCTGAAAAGTTATCTGATGTTTAGAGCCATGCTGCGTAATTTCCCCGGGGAGAAAGGGAGATTTGTCAATGAATCTGACATTTCTTTTGTCCAGTTTTATTCAGTCCAGAAAAAAAGATGAAAAGACATCCTATATCCCTGAGGAGAAAGTAGCAGAATCTATTTCCCTTACTGGCATTTTTCAAACCAGCCTGTCTCCTTCTGTCTCACAAGTGGAATTACCAGTTGAAGTTTTTCAAGAACTGGTTATTAATTTTTTATGATGCCCAAATTGAAGTATATAAGTAACTAACAATAATAAAATGTCAGCTCTTCCACAAACAAAGAACTTGATAATTATTTTTTTATCAGATTAATTTGACCTAAAATAATTATTTTAAAGAGATAAGGGTTATAATTCTTCAGCTCACTCAGGATAAAGGTTAAGTTACCATGATACACACACCACACACACACAGATTCTCCCATTCCTTAGGATTATTTCTTCTCAGTATCTTCCTTTCTAGTTCCTATCTGGAAGTTAGCAAGTCTTTATTCCTACTTTCTGAGTCAAGAGTATTTCTTACATTTGACCTTCCTTCAGATACTTTTTTTGGTCACTATAATTTTATTTTCTTTTTGGCTGACTCAACTGCACACTTTGTCTGCTCTGTTGACAGCTACAATTCTTCCTGCTCTGCCTGGCTTCCAGCTCATCATCTGCCTCTGACCTGTGTTACCACAATCAGCAAACGCTCTCAACCCTTGCATTTGGAGTCTATTCTCAGGGAAGTCTCCCACTCCACCTGCCTTTCTGCTTATCTTTGCTTCCCATTTGATAATTCTTTGTTTCTCTTATTACAACAAAAATGGACACATAATTTTATTAACTTAAACTCAGCATGTGAATATGAAGAAATAGATACAGCTGAGAACACCATTTCACAGCTCACAGTTCCAAAGTCTCCTGACTCCGAAGAGGGAATAATTAAAAACTGAATACTCCCCAGCATGGCTTTCATATCCCACCATATAGAAACACACAAAAAGTTCTCTTCATCTTTTCCCCAGGAAAAAAAAAAAAAAAAGTTAACATTCAGCCCTGAGAAATCTATCTGGATAGATAACCATCAGAAGACTGCTGCAGAAGAACCTCAGTGAAATCCTGCAGGTGTGATACCTGAGGATTTATTATTTGAGCACATCTTCTGATCTGAAAAATGTTCCACCACAGTGGACTGATTTTTGCAACACAGTAAGAATAACACTTTTGCTATTTTGTTAGCTTGCTTTGATGACCTATTGATTTACTCAACAGATTTCCTGAAACATCTGGGGCACACAGATATGACATATCTCATGGAGACAGGATCAAAGCCTAAAGTTTAAAATTGACGTTTCATTCAGTAAGATCTGAAAATAATTTGTACATTTCTTTTCCCAAAGGTATCAGTGGAGCACAGCAAAAAGGAGTTGCAGTGATGAATCTCAACAGGACTTGGGAGTCCGTTATGTGATTTTACCACTTACTATCTGTGCCGAATTAAAGAGCTGGTTATAAAGGCAGAGTCCGTGTGTAATCTTAAACAACTACTGATGTCACACATCAAAAGAAAATGAGTAGTAAAGAGCTTGAGACCTTAGCTCAGAGTATGCATAACAAGTTTTATTGGTTTTAGGTAGCAAGGTTTTGCTAGAGGAGGGCTACAGGGGTAGCTTCTATGAGAAGCTGCTGGAAGTTTCCCCCATGTCCAATAGTGCCAATGCCGTCCAGCTGCAAGTCAGATACCACTTCTGGCCATTAGTAACGGTGGTGGTGCCTCTGTGATATCATACTTAAGAAGGGGAAATTGTTACTGTGCAACACAGCAACTGCAGCTGAAGAAAGGAGTGAGAACAGGAGAGAAACAATTCTGCAGACACCAAGGTCAGTGAAGAAGGAGGAGGAGGAGGAGACAGTCCAGGTGCTGGAGCAGAGGTTCCACTGCAGCCCGTGCTGAAGGCCTTGGTGAGGCAGGCTGTCCCCCTGCAGCTCACGGAGGTTAACAGTGGAGCAGATAGCCACCTGCAGCCTGTGGAGGACCCCATGCCAGAGCATGTGGATGCCCAAAGGACTACACACCATGGAAGGGACCCATGCTGGAGTAGTTCAAGAAAAACTGTGGGAAGGATGCATGCTGGAGAAGTTCATGGAAAACTGTCTCCTATGGGAAAGATCCCATGCTAGAATAGTGGAAGAATTTGAGGAATCCTTCCCCTGAGCAGGAAGGAGTGGCAGAGACGTGATGAACTGACTACAGTCCCCATTCCCCATCCCCCTGCACCACTGCAGAGCTGAAGGTAGAGAAAATTGGGGATAAAGTTAAGCCAGAGAAGAAGGGAGGGATGGGGGGGAGGTGTTTTTAAGATTTGGGTTTATTTCTCATTATCCTACTCTGATTTATTTGGTAATAAATTAAATTACTTTTTGCAAGTTGAGTCTATTTTGCCTGTGACAGTTGGTGAGTGATCTCCTCCTGTCCTTATCTCAACCCACGAACCTTTAGTTATATTTTTTCTACCCCACGCAGCTGAGAAGGGGAATGATAGAGCAGCTTTGGTTGGCACCTGGCATCCAGCCAGGGTCAACCCACCATACTAATATGGAAAGTAAATATTCAGACTCATCAATGTTATCAAGCAGATTAAAGGAGGCTCTCAGCATCTTTTCAACACATTCTTAATCAGCACACCTTCAACAGTAAGTCAGGCAAAAGCTCATTAGTAAATGTTTGTTCTACTTAACTGGGACTTGCTGTAGCAATACAATATAATATGTTCTAACACAACATACATGCAGTCCTATCTCATGTATCAGAGCTAATCAACACATTACAACTGCATGAAGTGCTATGCCTCTAGTGTATTAAAATACTGAAAAGACATGACAGTACTAAACACAGACTGGCAAAACAGGCAACATATGGAAAGCAGCCTCTATGTGCTTAATTACAAAATATAACACAACTGCATCAGTGCTCAAAACCAATTTTTTTTGCAGAAAAAAACTTAAAGATACTTCTTCATTTAACTGAAATAAATCAGGCACATGGCAAAAGAATTTCTTTGAATGAGATAATGATTTGTCTTGAACAGCTATCAGGTGTGGAATCAATACAAAGAGATGGAGATGCTAACAAAACAGAATATTGGTAACACCTAGACCGAAATTGGCCTGCACGAAAAATAAGTTTGGGTTGCAAGTAAAATCAGGAAAATTTTTAGATCAGTTTGAAATTAAATATAAGAATTTCATAATCTAAAGACAATAGCTTTTTGTTCAGGTAGAAAAGAGGTTTCAATGAAAACATAAATATTTCTTTCAATCATTTTCAACAAAAAGTAGCCAAACTTAATCTGAAAGTATAATTTCCATTAAATGCTTTTTCCTAAAGAACTTCTTTCCTTGAAGAAAAAAAAAAGTAATTCAATCAAACTCAAAATAATTCCATTTAATCTAGTTTTCCAATGACTTTGTCCCTCCCAAACCAAGTTTTCACTGCCCTAAAAAAAGAAAAATTAAAAAATCACCATTACCATATCCTAAATTGATGTTAAAGGTTTCTTGTTAATCTAACTGTAGCTATGTGAATATTAAAACAATACTATAGGGAATATAATTACAAAACTAGTGCACATGAACAAAACCCTGATTTTTTTTCAAAAAATGCTGAAATCCAAGATCAAGAGAGATTGGTAGGTGTATGACTTTTTGGAAGATAAGTCTAGATCTGGAGGTTGCACTGAAGATTTTCAGGATTTTCAATAATTTTAAGAATTACATATTTTACTTTTAACACTGGATTTTGCCTGTCTCTTCCACCACTTTTAACTTGTGGGGAAAAAAAGACTTAGAAGATGTATTTGTTACCCATGCATTAAGATACCAGTTAGTTCTACAGAAAGATGATATGGTAATTTAATCAAGACACAATGAAAAGTTAAAAGCAGAATGGTTTTGACCAGGAAAAGCAAAAAATATCAATAACATTTTGTGAGACTTCTCATAGCTATTTAACAGCTAAAAAGTAGATACTTTAGAAACACTGCCCTCTAAAAAATGGCTAACTTTAAAACATTGAATGGAAAAATAATTATCATAAGAGATGCAGGAAGAAGCAGTTCAGATAACAGTTCACATAATAATGATATGAACAGTATCAATAAAAAAGCCAAACATGAGATTAACATAACATTAACATATTGCAGGCAATAATGTCTCTTTAGTGCTCAGATAGGCATGGCCTAAGCCCACCTACCCTTGAAGAAAGTTCTGATGAATTCTAACTGCAGCGTTCCACGTATTTTGAAATCACTACTGTATATATTCAGCAGTTTATTATTCATTTAAGCTGAATTAATCAACACATAAGATGCTGTGCTGACAGCCTTTTTACACCTACCAAGATCACTGTGTAGAATAGAGCTGCAACTCAAACCTCTACTATCTTTCAGATAAGCATTCTCCCTGCCTTACTAGTTCTCTCCTCTCTATTCTGACATGGCCAGAACTGTGCTTCACCACTTTTTGACATTTGCTAATTGAAGATATTTTCAAACTCCTTAAAAAAAAAAAAAACCTCAGCATTTCCATTTTACACCCCTACTCCTACTGAAAGCAAATACCAAAGTCTTCCATAACAGACACTCTAATTTTTGCCCAATTACACAAATTGTATGGTATTTGGATCTATGTATTAAACTATGAGTAGACAATACTACCGAATGTGTTATTACAGCAAACAGTTTGCTATAATTGTTCACAAGATTCTGGTAAGAGCCGGACCTCCAGCACTGTACATCACTGTCAGCGAATCACTCCTCAAAATCTCGCTTGTAATCAGCTGGGATTGCTAGTCTTGCTCTTAAACACACACTTGTGCTTAGTCTTTGAAGTCGTACCCCTTGCTCAAGGCAAAATGAAATATAAAAAGAAGCAATATATTATCCATATCAGCCTAAAAATTCAACATCAAGCCTCTAATAGAGATGAATGTAGGGAATATCTGGGGGGCAAATATTTCAGCCTCCATCCTGACCTTCCCTGCAGCCATAATCAGCATAGTTATATATATTAGGGGATCTGCTAAAGAAACGAATAGTGGAACTAGAAGGTTTAAAAGTTTTAGGTTTAAAAATAAGGAAATTAATATCATTTAATAAACACGCAAAATGTCATAGCAGTGAAGATTTTATAGGGTCAGTTAAAGGGAATTTTCCAAATTTCACTAGAAAGACAAATATGATAAGGGCAGTCCTGCCTGGACCTGCTGAATCTTTATCTTGAAATTAGTTTCTTCTGGGGCTGTTTACCAGAAACAGTTGCTCATGGTTTTAGAATCTGTGCATGAAGCTTCAGCCTCTAGTATTTTTTTAGACACTGAGTTTTTTAGTCAGGGGTATATTATGAAATCTTAAAGTAATTCTTAAACAAAAAAGGCAAACCCCTACTATTAGTTGGGATGTTTCTGATAAAAATTGTAAAGTTTAATCCTCGGTTAAGACTAAAGGTAATTTTAATTCTTGCATTCTGATCATGCAAAGAAGTCTACCTACCACATCTCTCATCTTTCTACTCTGGAATCACCATGAGGACAGTTGACCTGCATCTGTTCAGTGCAAGGAAATTTGATAAATAATTCCAGTACTATGACAGGTCACTTGATCATGACTTCCCCTCAATGTATATTTGTCTACATAACCGCCAACATCCCTCCCTCTGATTTCACTGTGTTACAATATTTCCTTCCATTCTTACAGAATGAATGATTACTTTATAAATTTTTATATCACAGAGCTCTGTAGTGAGGATATTATAGAAACACTATTACAAACAGGTCAGGCAGTAGCTGCTTCCCTGTGATTAATTTAATATAATTTGAGTCATTTGACTTTCATTCAAAAACAGTAATCACAGGGAAAAGTCAATATTTTCTTTGCTCCCTCATCATCATTACCATCCATCAGAACTTGAATCTTAAACATATCCCAAATTAACCCCCTATTCAGCCATATTAATAGATTCAAAAGGTAGGTGCTCAAAACTGTGAAATAATATGAACTACCACTGGAAAAATAAGTAGAAAATGCACGACTATTTGGGACCAATCTTGCATTTGCAGACGTGGAGAACTGGCAGGAGATAAAAAGGCCTCTTTAAAGATACTAAATTTGCTCTTAGATACAAAATGCATCAGAAGTAACACAGTTTTAATAATGAAGAGTGCTACTATAATCTCTGAACCATCAAAACAGAAGGCAGCTGAAAACTCTATGCAAACTCCCCAGTCTGGTACATCAGCATCAGGTAGACACTCAGTGCCCTGCAGTTGAATGCTGGCCCCTCACAGCCACAGGAATAACAGTTTAAAAGCATTTTTCCTAACATGTCCAATTTGACCAATATATCTTCTCCCAGACAGTAAATATCAAATACATCTGCACTTCCATTAATTTTTTAGATCAGCAGGATAATGTGCACTAAAATACTAAAACCAAATTATGTTATTATGAACTAGCAACGTCTCTGGGCCACAATCACAAACGTCATTTAGCACGTACAATTTATTCATCGTAAGTATTCAGCAGTGAGCTGCATTCTACCTCTAACAGAATGTACCTAGCTCCTGCCTACAATGGCACTTCTAAAACCTGAATCACAGATATGGCACTTTGTGCTGCAGGTTTTCTCCAGGAAATAAATCTGACTGAAATTAGTGGAGTTTCGCGTGGCTAAAAGGACCAAATAAATATATTCGGCAGAATCTGAGAATGCAAATGGTACTATCATCTGAAAACAGTGGTGAGAGAGAAATAAGTACTATTTCTTTTCCTAGAATAGGTATCAGGTTCAGAATTATTTAAAAAACTCCTTGCCCCTTTTCAAGAGATTATGAGAAGCATATGCAGCTTGTCTTTTCCACAAAGCTAGCTGTTGCATTATATACGTTTCAACTATTCAATGGAAAAAGGTAAATTGTCAGATTTTTACGATTTACATACAAATAGGTATTTTTATGTCCATCTAGTGAAGAAATCACCTCTGAAATGTTTACGATCAAGCTCTATTTCAGAATCCAACAACCTGGTTCAGATTTCCTTTTTACTCCTGTTCAGTCAAAAACCTCTCTCACATACTCTTACACTTCTCAGGTGCTCAGGCAAATCTGTTTTGGTTCAGACTGTATAAACAACACAGCTTTGCTTCAGCAATCTGAGTCTTGATCAAAGAACAAGTTATAGGGTGCATTATTACTTACCAATAGGTATAGTTTCAAAACTAACTCTGTTACTCTGAATTTAAATGCTTGTGATTATGTACAGAAAGCATTAGTGCATTAGTACATCTATTGTCTGCTATGTTTGAAGTGTTGCCCTGCTCCAGGAGAAGTCATGAATGTATCCAAACTCAGATAATAGTAAATATATGTTTGGCTTCTGCCAGAATCCATTGCAAAGTATAAAACCAGCATGAGACAGAAATGACTGATTTTTTCAAATGCCTCATCAATGCTAAAGGAATTCTCAGTGTGGCACCACTGGGTTGTATTGTGTATGCCATTCTCTTCCCTAATTTCACTAACATACTGCAATTAACATCCTTATGTAATAAGCAAACGTTAATTTTTTTAAAAGGCAGTAAATTTAAAAATGCAGGAAACTATGTAATCCGCCTACATAATTGGATATAAATGAAAATGAAAGACCACATCATTTAACTTTTCACACTATTCAAATGTTATTATTTGTGAATTATACACAAAACCCCAAACTATCATCAGGGTTAAAATTACTCTGTTCAGGCTCTGAAGACGTTCATGTTTTAACACAGTTTGCACTTGCTGCTCTTTCTGACACCGCAGAAGAGTGTGATTAATGCAGGCATGGTTACTTTTTATGTGAATGTAACAAATTGAAACAGAGGTCCAGCTTAGCACAGTGCTAAAACAGAAACTCAATAATTCATACTAGGCCATTATTTACAAATGGTCCCCTCTTTCACAAGCCAATAAAGTGAGAAAAAAATTAGGCACACACATGTCATTTTATTTTCTAACATAAATCAGTGAGAAAACTATCTCATTTAAAGCTTATCAGAAGGAAACTTTGTAACAAGTGGTGATGTCAAATCCTCATATAAGCTAACCTTTTCTGTCGCTCAAAAAATGTTGTTTACTATTCAATGTGATGCCATATCTAAGAATATAACCAGTTGACTGAAAGCTCTGGATGTAAAATATGAACAGAAACATTTCAAGTAGACCTTAGTCCAACATTTTCATTCCCACAAATTGATGTAAAAAGGAAAATAATCCCAACGATTCAGTAACAATACTAGAATATAAAGTCCTGAGAAAAACAATTCCAGATTTGCTTTCTTAGTTCATAAACCCAGAAGACCCACTGAGATGGCTGCCTTTTTTCCACCATCTGTATTTGCTGAACTTACACAAAGCAAGAATTATCACTGCAAAAAATAACTTTTGTCACTGCTGCACAACTGGCATTTTAAGACAGATCCAAAAATATGGAGTTTGTGTTTAATATGTTAAAATACGTGTTTAAGCTTGAAGGAGCAATCTTATTGGTGGTCACTATCATGGGATTCACATGATGGGTTTTTATTCATATCTGACCCTGTTGTGGGAGACTATATTTTATTTAAGCATGAGCGTCCAATGAGGTATCATGATCATGTAATATAAAAATCAATTCTTCCACCCTTAGCTAGCATGAATTGACATGGCTTCACCGAAGCAAATCAGCATAAGCAAATTGAAACCTGGAGAAGATCTATTTCAAAACATTTGATTCTGCTTTTCTTGCTCAAGCAAAAATTCCTGCTGGGGGAATTCCTTCCTGAAGAGGCAGGATATCGACGCTCTTAGCAGAAAATTTAAAATGAAGGGAACAAGATGATGAATAGCCAGTACACATCTCTCACGTACGCTTTCATCCACACGTACTACAACTGCATGCCTATTCACACAGCACACACTTTGTCTCTTTGTCACAATTAAGTTTATATTCTTTGCCACTACAATCCAAACTCCTTTCTGATAGTTCATCCCTAAAACATCCTATCAATTTTCCAAGTGATTGCACCAGCATATTTAGTGTATGCTGTAACTATTGAAGGCATTACTGGATTAGAATATATCACTGGTGTATTAGACTTGCTGTCCCAGGATCAGGAACATAATCTCCATTTCCATGACTCCCTAACAGTAACCTGTACAGTTGGGCTTACTTCTGATATACAGAAGTACAGGAGCTTTCAGTTCATTTATATACGAGTTGGATATATTCTATAATACAGTTCTAGGATTAGAAAACATCAGGAGTTAGTGGTACAGATATATTTAAGATTGCACAGTGAAGATTATACTAATAGAAATTCAATTATTTTGAAATTTCCTGTTTTACTGTACACTTCAGAACGGATTCTCTCACCTAGTTATACCACCTACATTTCCCCTGCTTAAGGTAATATACAATCCCCCTTTCATTGCTCTATCGCTTTTCCCTGACTTCTTGACAGACCAAAACCCTGAAATGCATACTATTTACATTTTATTATGTCCATTTTAAATATGGCATAACCCAGACTGAAGATAATTTATGCTCTTTTTTTTCCCCAACCTTATTTACAGTGCTAAATTAAATATTTTTAGCCTGGAAGATGAAACATTTGACCTTGCAGACAGATCTAGCTATCCCCCAAGATAGTTATTGTCCCCCAACACATTTCTGCTTGGGTAAGGAAACAGTGAGAGACAGAAGGAATAATAAGATGATACAGTAAATATTAGCTATCAGCAACACAAATAAAAATGAAAAATAATCAGACCTGAGACACTTGATTGTTAGGACTATGTATTAAAAGGTACAGCAGTGAAATTCATTATTTGGACATTTTGAGGGAAAACCAACTTGAAATTAATCTTCCAAGCTACATATCATCCATATTAACAAAGAGATATTTGGAACTAATCTGAATATTTTGCATTTTTGCTTTAAGAATCTTTTTGACATGTAAAGTTTGTAAGAAGAAAGACACTAACAAGCTGGTTTTTGCCTAATCATTCAGAATAGGAGGCATTTGAAGCTGAACATATTCAGTGTCTTTTGTGTTTAAGAACATCCATTTAAATAACTTTTTTTCTCTGAATTTTTAATGCATACACTGTTACAAAACATACTTGCTTTTCTTAAATTTCTGTTATGCAAAATCTTCAGTGAGAAAACCAATACAATAGAGTGGAATTAAATACATACCCAACTGCATTTCTGCTTCTCTGGGCAGAATATAAAGCTGTAACCCAACCCCAAAATAATCCTTGTGAAAGGATATATCAGCATAGCTCCTTTTCTATACACACACAGCCACTCAGAAGTTTGTACCACAAAATCCAAACACTTCAGTTCTTGTCATAATAGAAATAGTTACTTGCACAAGTACACTGGTGGGACCCCAGCACCACCTTCCTCTGTCTGAAGCAACGTGCTACAATATTTATCTTCCTTGTACTCCCAGTCACAAAGAAATAAATGATTTGAAATACATATGATGTGGTTTTTGACCTATTTCTGGAAAAGTAGGTTCCCAAATATTCCCCTTGGCCTCATGAAGTCCTCAAAATCAACAGCTAGCAACAGATTTTAAAAACATTGCAACACAGTAACTTCTGTCCTACAGTAGAGAAAGGTGAAATATAGACTTGTAAACAGAAATTACTGAAAATTTCATAGTAACATCTCAGACACATGCAATACATTAAACATTGAGAAGATCTATGATTCATAATTACAAAAATGCAAGACACCTTAATATGCCACAGCCTGATCAATCCATTATATTATAGATTTGTATAGCTCCATTGCCAAAAGGTACCACTGCAAATCAGCCCCTAATTAATGGATGACACAACTTCAACAAGATTACAAAGTTAGTATTTAGCCCTTCACGAGCAAAATTTTCATACTACAAAACAAGGCAACGAGAATCTATTCTCAGATTTCTCTAGGTGCTGTTTCATGTTATGGATCTGATGCCTCTAAATCTTGCCTCAAGTGCAGCTGTTTTAGAGACAACCAGATGAGCTGTAATTAGATGAACACATATGAATTTGAAGCCTGTATATTTTATACTTTATTTGGCAGTTTGTAAAGAAATTTCCCAGCTATGTAGCACACAGATTGCACAGTTTGCTGAATTATAATGTTATCCTGGTTGCCAAGGTTCCTCAAAGAGCTAAAAAAAACCCCCAAACATCAAAAACACATACACAAAAAAAACCAACAACAACAACAACAAAAAGCACAAATGAGAGAAGAATGAAGTGGGCTAATGGCTCTATTATGTTGACATTTCCTGTTTGATACAAAGTTTTATGGACATACACCCATCATACTCTCATCATTACTTCATTTCCTAGAGTAGCTTTTGTGTGAAAAAAGCATATGGCAAACAAAAACCTAAGGATCCTGGTCTCTAAATGAAAATACTGATAAATGCTCCCACAACTGTCCTGGGTTTCCTCATTCCTCTGAAAGTTGTTTGAGGCAAACAAAAATTTGGTTCTAATAATCTCTGTTAAAATGTATAATCACAACTTGGTTGAATCAAGCATCAGAGTTTAACCTTGATGCATCCACTGCAAGCCTGCCCTAAATAGCCATGACTTACTACTAAACTAATATCGTATGCTTTTGACTCATGATCATAGGTTCACAAGTTGTTTCATTGCTAAAACTATCTAAACTACAGATATACCTAACCAGCCCTACTCTGAAAAGGTCACTATAAGAAACATCACTACTACACAAGTGCTTTAACACATAAAACTCAACAGTATTTACCTGTAGCATAACTACTCTAAAAAGCAATTATTTGGGAATAATGAGGATAAGAACTATCAGGCAGAAGTAAAGAAGCTAGTGAGACAAAGACCTGTACTATCTGCTTGCTATATTAATACTTCTTGAAACTACCAGTTTCAAAGGTTTACCTACTCTTTTCCTTTCTGATTCTCACAAGAACAACTCCTAGTTCTCTTAGTCCAAAATTTCTGCTTATTTACTGGATCTGATGCATCAGAAATCAAAATAATTTCAGCCACATTTTCAGAGAAAATTTAATTAAGCATTATGTTTAGTTGCTTGTCAAAATAATTATCTTCATAGTAGAATACCATTCTTTTTATGAAGTGATACAGGCCCTAGTGTAGTAGCCATAGAGGCCATAGATGAAAAAAAAATGAGAAGGGGAGGTACAGATAGATCAGTATATATTCACAGATTTATATCAGTGGATCCAAGAACTCCATTTTCTCCAAGGTAACAAATAGGGAAACTCTTCACAAACAGTGACAAAACAACCTCCTGCTGCAATGCATCTGAGTACCAATTTTGCGAGGCTAGATTTCCCTGCCACTCCTTTTTGTGAAGAATTAAAATGTTTCTTCAAAAGGCAGCTTCAGATAAGGCTAAAATTTAATTGTAGCTCAAAAAAATAATTCTAAAAGGAATTGTTTGGAGATGAAACAAAGACAAGAGCTACTAAACAGAAGACAAGAAACTGCTTTTCCAGAACAAGAAAAGGGTAGAGAAACTCTAAAATTGAAAAGCATGTCTAAATCATGACATCATTTGATGCAACTCACTTGACCAACTTCCTCAAGAGTAGGTCCAATGTTAAAAGTGAGTTGTATATGCCACTGACTCAATTGAATTCTGCTCAACTGAAACATGAACGATAAAAGAGTCTGGCAGGAACTACCATTTTCACAATTCAGACATAATTTGTGGCAGAATCTCAAACAGACAATAATTTTAAAATGGCAACTGACATAAATTTAAGAAATTTTTCATTTAGAAAAGCCTTTCAAAAGCCATTAAGAACCCTCATTCCTAATCAGAAGAAGGCTGAACATAAGGTTAACAATTTCTGCAATGTTCATCAAACAAAGAAAAAATTCTCTTTATTATTTGCCTTATTTTCCAATGTAGATGCTATACAGTTTCTAAAATATTGGATTGTAGAATATCCAATATTCTACAATTGGAAGCATTCGAAAAAAAACACCATCAAATTAAATCAAAACAGCATAGTCACTTAGTTCTAATCAATATGTATTGGGAAATGCTGGCAATAAAATTCAGCAATGGTTTAATGGCAACTTTTCATCTTTTCAACTGGAAGTTATAAAACTGATGCTTCAGATGTTTCTGTTCACAATAAAACTTACAAAGATGCCTTCCTGCTATGGAAATCTGCAAATAACTAAGCAGCCGGAGAAATTAATTAAAACCACAAGCCTCAACACTTAATTACAAAGTTGTGTATGCTATAGCAAAAGAAGTTAAATGGAAAATAGCAACATGGACTTTCAATTTTAGCAACTAAATTCCTTCTTGTATTGTGGGACTGTACTATGAGATGCTGAGTACAGAAGAGAGCAGGCTATCCTTCCATGTACTCACTAGGAGGCTAAGAAAATATAGTACTGAAGACCTCCACTACACATTAAATTACATCCCTGAGTAACTCTCCAGCTGCAAAAGTGAAAGGTTTACTTAAGGATACTTTAGCATACAATCTGCTGGATCAAGCACTGGCTGGATGGACGAGCCCAAAGAGTGGTGGTCAATGGAGTTAAATCCAGCTTGCAGCTGGTCACAAGTGGTGTTCCTCAGGGCTCAGTGCTGGCACCATTTCTGTTTAACATCTTTATTGATGATCTTGATACGGACATAGAGCGTATCATCAGTACATTCGCAGATGACACCAAGTTAAGTGGGAGTGTTGATCTACATGAGGACAGGGAGGCTTTACAGAGAGACTTGGATAGATTGGATTGATGGGCCAACATTAATGGTATGAGTTTCAACAAGGCCACGTGCCAGGTCCTTCACTTGGGCCACAACAACCCCATGCAACACTACAGGCTTGGGGAAGTTTGGCTGGAAAGCTGGCTGGCAGAAAAGGACCTGGGGGTTCTAATTGGCAAGAGGCTGAACATGAGCCAGCAGTGTGCCCAGGTGGCCAAGAAAGCCAATGGCATCCTGGCTTCTATTAGAAATAGTGTGACCAGCAGAAGTAGGGAGGTGATTGTGCCCCTGGACTCAGCACTGGTGAGGCCACACCTGGAGTATTGTGTCCAGTTTGGGGCACCTCAATACAAGAGCAATATCGAGGTGCTGGAGCGAGTGCAGAGAAGGGCAACGAAGTTGTTGAAGGGCCTGGAGTATAAATCTTATGAAGAGCAATTGAAGGAGCTGAGACTGTTTAGTTTGAGGAAGAGGAGGCTAAGGGGAGACCTCATCACTCTCTACAGCTACCTGAAAGGACATTGTAGAGAAGTTGGTGCTGGTCTCTTCTCACAGGTAATTAGTGATAGAACAAGAGGGAATGGATTCAAGCTGTAACAGGGTAGGTTTAGACTGGACATTAGGAAAAAAATTGTCATGGAAAGAGTAGTCAGATACTGGAATAGGCTGCCTAGGGAGGTGGTTGAGTCACCATCCCTGGATGTTTTTAAGGGTCATTTAGATGTGATGTTGGGGGATACAGTTTGTAGAGTAGGGTTGATGGCTGGACTCGATGATCCCAAGGGTCTTTTCCAACCTGAATGATTCTATGATTCTATGATTAAATTATGATTTAACAAAATGAGTTTGTGATTCAATTATTAGTAGAATATTGTTATGATAAATATGTAAAACACATTTGTTTACAGTGAGAAATACCCATTATATTATTCTTCCCAAGCATATAAACCTTTATAATCTAAGAAGCCTACGTAATATATTTATGGCATTAAGAGGATTAGGGTGGTAACACTATCCCAGAAGACATTAGTTTAGCTAGTATTTTGTAAAAATTATCTAGGAGCAACTCACTAACATTGTTGACCTTACATTCTGTCGACCTAGAAATGCAGACCATAAGCATGAGAATGAAAACACTTTAAAGCTGACAAAACAGAAATCACATGCTTCTGCAAGCAAAGCAACATAGATGAAAATGTGTTTTGACTTTTCTTGCTTTTGAATTAAGTTCTTGTTCATTAATATCTGGGTTGATTCCTGAGAATTCACAGAAGCATTTGAAGACCAATGTCTTGATTAATAACTTATACAAAAGTGTAAAAAGCAGACTGTTCCTTATTCAAATGGATGGGATTTCTTCCACTTCCTGAGATACAATGGTTTTCTGGAGTCACCACATGCATTACCACAATCGTCTGCGTGTCCTGAGCATTATCCATGCTGGTGACTCAATTAAACTGAGGAGGCTGTTCAATTACCACTCAAGAGGACTTAGAAAATAGTGAGTAGAGCATATCCTGGGGAAGGTAAAAAACATATATTGGAAAGGCCTCCTACTTGAGCCTAAACACCAGGAGACTTCACAAAAATCAAGAGCATCTTTGAGGACTTACAGGCACCTGAACAAGAGCACAGAGCTGACTCAAATATGTTACTAGTTAGCATTCTGTTGGCCAGGGCAGGGAAGAGCAAGGAGACCATTTGCCTCAGAGTGATAATTATTGGGCTGCAGAATGGTTTCCCAAGAGAAAATTGCTGGAAACACCAACACTTGGCACATCTAAAATCACATTAAATAAAGCACTAGAAACTCTACTGTAAGGAAAGGACTTCCATTGTTATGCTAATGGTCTAATCTTCTACCCTACTGACACCCCAAAATCATAACATCTTCTGTCCTAATTTTCAAACCTGTGACTTCTTTTCCAGATCATTTCCAAGTCTACATAAATACAGAGTTGGGTCCAGGGTTGTTTGCCATTTTGCTAAATAATAATTTTTGAGATTTTTTTCCTGCATTTAAAAACATTATTGTTTTTCTGGAGCAGTGGTGGAGAAAATGAAGGAGCAATTAATATCTCAGTAAAGTCCACTCACTTTTCTCTGCTGTTTCTTAGGCATCTGTTTTGCCAATTACCCAGCCCAGCACAGAAAATGCCACCACCACCAAGAGGCAGATGCATAAGCAGATACAGATTTTTATTATCTATCCCCATGGGGCACAGAAATGACACTACGTGGCCAGCAACAGAAGCGAGAAACCCACTCACTGCGGGTGATGTAACAAAAGGAAAAGCGAACTTGACTACAAACTCAATAACACAAGGGAAAAGAAACCAGACGATCATCTCAACAATCAAGGGGGAGACCAACCATACCCCAAATATCACCATAGCCATGCACAAACCACCCCAGCGAATACCCAAGAGGTGTACCAGCAGTACATGGTACATTCCACGAAGGTACATGGCCAAACTACGACAGACACCAAAAGGATAAGCAATCAAATCCATTACCAGTATTACCCTTGTCCCGT
>JAVSBS010026863.1:0-25651 GCA_033124195.1 Coracias cyanogaster | reverse complement strand
GGCACACCGGGCCAGGCTGCGCGCCCGGCGGCGGCGGGGAGCTCCCCCTGCCGCGGGCAGGGCGGCGGGCTCCGCTGCCCGCTCCCGCCGGGTGCCCGGCGCCGGCTCCGTCGAGGGGCTGCGAAGGGACGAAGCCTCCCCGCCGCCGCTGCGGCCAGCCCGGGCTCTCCGCAGGCGCCTCCAGGGGAGCGGCGCAGGGCCCCTTACCTGGAGCCAGGCACAATCCCCAGAAAGTTGCAGCCAGAAGGAAGAGCCGCATCCTCCCGGAGCCGCGGCCGCCGGGCTGGCGTGCAGTCGCGAACGGGCATCAGAAGCAGAGGCAGCGGAGGCACCGCGCACTTGTGCCGCTTCCCGCTGCGGAGAGGCGGCCCGGGAGCAGGCGGCGGAGCCCGCCCTGCCCAGCCCCGCGCCGCGCTCCAGCCTCGCCGGAGTTGAGCGCTGAGACTGGAAGAAACTGTACGAGAGGCGAGAGCTTGGGGGGCGGCTCCCCCTCCTCTCCCTCCCCCAGCACCATGTGATGCCGGCGGAGCGGGGCGGGGATCCCCGCCAGCCGCCCCGCACCTCGCCTCGCCGGGCGCGTTTCGGAGACGGGGAAAGTTGGGCGAGGAAGATGACAGCCGCCCCTGCCCCCGCACGCAGCCCGGAGCCCGGCCCGCACCGCCAGCGCGGCCTCCGACTCGCACGGTGGCTTCCGCGACCGCCTGTCCGCCGGGACGGGCCGCTCACCCCGCTCCCGCCCGCCTCCGCTCCCCGGGAGGCAGCTGCGAGGCACAGACACCCGGCCCGGTTCGGCGGCGCGGCCCGCCCCAGCCCCCGCCGTTTCCCCGCCTGCCCGAAGCCCACAGGTGGCTGCCGGAGCGCGGCTGTGCGGAGTCCGAGGCCGGGCCCCTCCCCGGGAGGGACGCGGGGAAAGCGCGGCCCCGCGCCTGGCCCGCACTCTGACAGGCGCCGTCCGCTCCCCTCGACGCCGAGAATGGGGAGTTCAAGCGTCAAACCAAGGGGGAGGAACGGGCGCGGCGATGCCCTGCGGACGCTCGCCCGCGCTGGCGGGCCTGGCCGCGGCAGCCCCGCCCGGGGCGCACTGACGCCTCTCGGCCGGCGGGGCGGGCTGAGGCGGCGCGAGCCACCGGAGCCGTTAGCGGGGCGGGGCGGGCTGAGGCGGCGCGAGCCACCGGAGCCGTTGGCGGGGCGGGGCGGGGCGGGCTGAGGCGGCCGGAGCCGTTGGCGGAGCGGGATGGGGAGGGCTGAGGCCGTCGGAGGGCCGGGGGAGCGGGCAGCGCCCGCCCCGGGTGAGGGGAGCGGCGGGCCGGACGCGGCGGCCGGCCCGTTGGTGCTGGAATGGTCTTTTGCGCCCTGTTTTAACCCAGCCGGAGGGGGTGACTCGTCTCTCCGCCGCCTCGGCATCCTCGTATTTCCCTCTGATCGCTTCACAGCCTCACCTGCAAGCCAAGAGTCGGAATTAAGCTTAAATTGCTTTTTAGTCGCCGTGTCGCCAGCCCATCGGAACGACGGAGTCCCGCCCGCACGTCTCCGTTTTCGGTTCATGGCGGCCGCACGGGCCGCGGCCTGTTGTCGCTCGCTGCCCGCCGGCACCGGCGGCACGCGCGCGGGGTGACCGCCGGCCCCTCACAGAAACCCATCTTTAGGCACAGGTATGCGAGAGGAGTTTTATTTACGAAAGTTGTTTCAATGAAAATCTCGTAAAAGTTGAAAAAGACGATGCAAGTTTACGGCAGAAATGATTTAAAATATAACAAATTGCACAAAATATTAACACTGATCGTACAGTATTTCAAAGATTAACAGGCATGTGCTAAAGAAACTGTCAAGTCTAGAAATATCCCAAATATATCTAGTTTACAGATTGCTGTACAAAAAGCAGTTATAAATACTTCACGTCTAGAAAAAATACACAGAACCTTTGAAATAGACTCTCCCTTACATATAAACAACCTTTGTAGAAAAACACAAGAACGCCCAGTACAAGCCAATCCCCCTGCTCCTAGATATGTTCAAACTAGCACTGGTTAGCACCAACGTCGTCTTGAATGTGTCACAAACAGGAGTTGAGTTTCAGTTTTTAAAAATAATTTTAGTGTGTACAAATTATTTCAGACCAAATGGGGACTACAAAAGAGAACAGAGTGTGGTACATTCAGAATTGGACAGGGAAGGAGCGCAGAGGAGGCAGAAGCAGGCAAGCGATGCTGCGGCCAGAGGGAGGGGGCAGTTCACACAGTTCTCGTCGATACAGGTCTCCCATTTGGGCAGCAGTGAATCACGTTGACCCTGATCTTTCTAACAGTTCCACGCAGGATTGATGGAGCCAGTACCAGTGGTATCAGGCCTCCTTTTCATCTATTCATTTCCTTGCCATGTCGAAAGTCAAAACCTTTTCGAAATAAGACACGTGTCGTGAAGTTGTAGTAACAGAAATGGACCTTTCCCTAGAACACCTGAATGGAATTGCACTAAAAATAAAAAAATAAAATAGGTTTTGTAAAAGGGAGTCCAAGAAAGTTTATTACAGACAACTTGGCAGGCTCAGGTTTACGGTAACGCAGTGTTCCTACATACAGTTTTAAGACTAGAACCATTATAAATCTTTTTTAAAAAATCTACTAACTTTCCTTGTTAATATTAACATCAATTTCTTTAAGTTAGTAATCTGCTGTTACAGGAGCATAGCACCAATTTAATATTTATTGCTGTCATTTATCCCTACAAATATATTTTCCCAAGATATTTACAACTGTACAAATATTCACAAAAGTGCAAAATTAAGACTTTATTCTGTGTAACCGGCCGTTGCGTTGCATTGAATCTCACACGTCACGGTGATGAGACCTTCTCGCTGGCTGTGTGGCGAGAGGTCAGCACACCATGCTGTGAGTACCGCACTTCGGGGCCGGCCTTTCCAACAACTCCCTCTTCTCCCCCTTTGCCCCCTGCTCGCCTTCAGCTCCGTGAGGGGCCGCAGTCGCAGCCCACTGCAAAGCGTCTCTATATATCGTTGGAGCCTTGGCTGGCACAGGAGGAGAAGCTATCGTATAGAGAATCACTCAAGGATTCTAAATTGTCCGCGTCGTGCCTACCCGAGCTATTTAAGGAGGCTGCTTCTTTCTTTCCATTTTCTTCCTTTTGTCCTTCAACCTTGTTCAGACAGTTCTTCTCTTTTTCTAATAAAAGTACGTTATTGCTGTTAAATTTATTGAGAGACTCCAGGGAAATTTTAGATAATCTATTCTGGGAATCTTCTGTTTCTTCAGTTTTCTTCAATTTCTGTAATAAGTGAGGGAAATATTAGAAACATATTTCTTATAAAGTTATCCAACTGTACACCATTAATTACCGCCTTTCCAAAGTTCACAGGGTGAAAGGAAATAGATTGTTAGGTGCTTAAATGTCTATTGTAATTAAATAGAACATTAACGCCCATTTTAGGATAAATCATAACTTTAATGATTCTGCTGAGACAAGGAGGGCTCCATTTACAAAACAGCTCGGTGCCATTAGCGTGTGAAGTAGTGGCTCCTGGGTGCACATGTGTTAAGCATCTCCAGCACCTTCACAGCCCTGTACATCTTCTCCCTCACAAATATTTTGGGGGTATGCTTCATGGGTATTTGTTTAAGTATAGTTTGAAGTCTGCTTGAAAAAAAGGTGCACAGACATGATCAGAGGAGAAAATAGCATTTTCCATAAATTGCAGATGCAAATTAGACTTGCTAGAGAATAACCTCACATTTTGCACGTGTAAGCTCATTGATTTCCACCGACCCAAACCCTCTCTACGAGACAAGAAAGCAACAAGACAGGAAATTACACTGAACAGGGCCAATCCCCACAGATCAGAATCAATCAGATATTGGCTGGGCCTGCTCAGAGAAGTGCTGGAATTCCGCGGGAACACCGGGCAATGTTAGCACATTATATTAAAAACGCACAGTAGGATTATACAGGAATAATTTTATCCCTTTGTCAGCTTCTGATATTTGCAATCAGAGATCTGGCCAAGGAATAGTTACGGAGCTGCGTCGGGAGCAGCTCGATAAAAACGACCTGCCGTTCACACGTGGAGTGTTTCAAAGTCATGTAACCAACCCCTCTTGCAGATAATATTATCACAGAAACATGAGATAACATTCAGCATTCTACATTCAACAACCTCTTGGTGAGCTGACATGCAAGAATACTGAGACGCACTGTGAGAGCACAGGCCATTCTTCAGCTTTGGTATTACCATCAGATAGCGAAGACTGAATCAGTAAATTACTGTCCATCCAAGACATTAATATTTTGGTTTAGGTAGAAATGAAAAGGTATTTTAAGCACCCTGAAAATACAGCAGCAACCAGATGTATGGCTGATGTGGGTCATTCATACACAGTTGTAGCGGGTCACTAGAGTTTTTTTTAAGAATTCAAGTTTCAAAAAGTTAAATGCTGATCCTTGGAAAGCTTTGGCAAGAGAAAGACAAATTGTTACACAGTTTGATCGCTTGTTTTTACAGCTAGTTCGATAAAAATCAAAATGCCAGCCCAATGACTGTTTATGTTGTGATCTCATCATATTTCATAAGCTGACAACACCTGGATTAGGTTAGTATTTTTATCAAACAATCTTAAGCAAAGCAACAGGATTTTAAAATTAATTATCTTCAGTCGAAAAGGTTTTAGGGGGATGTTATGTTAGACTCTGATTTTAGAAGACACTTAAATCTAAGGTCTGTAATTACAATGCTTTCTGAGACAGAGGAATATAACTGGTATATATATAACTTGGTATAATATAACTGGTATAACATGGTAACGGGAACACAAATTTAGGACCTTTCAACAGAAATTCTCCACAGTTTCATCTTAAAATGTTCTTCCTTTTGCCCTCATTTAAAATATTACACACTATTACAGAAACAGTTGTTTCACGTCTCTGTAGGCCAGATAAGAAAATGCTCAGACACAGCATCAGTAACATACATATTAGCACTTCTGCTCTTCAGAGTACTAAACCTAAAATTCTTTATTATATTACAGACTAAATAATTTTTCTTTGTGAATATTTTTCCCACTTCACAGGTTTTCTTTAGATAAATTGAATGTGGCTACTTAGCACAAATTTGGGTCTCTAAGAAGTCAAAACTGGTGTTAGTAAGGTCTATGATAAAACTTTCATTGATTCACATGAAGCCAATTTCAACTCCTGGGTGGAGAAGCTGAGACACCTGCAGAATCTGCCGCACAGAGCAGTTTACATGAAGTATCAAAATGAGAGCAGGATCTTTGGCTGTCTGAAGGACCGATTAAACCACAGGACAGGCTGGAGTGGATTCTGTGGTATATCCTGCATATATGTAGTATCAATAATTTATTATACCCTACAAGCACAACCTAGACTACAATCCTACTTTAATCATATCCTTCTTTCTCGTTTGGTGTAAGGCTAACAGTTTATAAAATATGTTAGAGAAACTACAGGGAACAAAAGTATTCTCTATAAATTTTAACCCAAATCATTGAATCAAATGAAATTGAAATGAAGTGAAGCTTATCAGTGAAACCTCTTGGCAAACATCTATGATACATCAAGAATTAAAGGAGAAACTGATTCTAAAAGTTGTAGCAAAATTTATTGCTAAAAGAGAGAGACAGAATTCAGAAATAAGTTATGCATACTTTTTTGGCCATACAGTTATCCTTTTTAGATGTATTAATGCTCAGTTACATCCTTCCGTAAAAAAAAAACAAAATTTCCTTTATTTTCCTTTTTTTAACACATTACCGCAATAGTATGCAAGTATGCAAAGGTAATGCTCATGGGATGTGGAAAGTAATACTCTGCATTTTTTCTTTCGATGTAGGTATAATCTGCTCAGCTACAAGACACTGTTTCAGGCCACCTATTGCTGATTTCATAAATGAGTAAGAAAGTGGGGTCCTCTGGAGGGACTTCTGGTAGGGAGTTAATATTCTAGAACTGTACTCAGATATCAGATGTACAATATGATCTCATCTCACATTTTTATTAGTACAGCTGCACTTAACTCTGTTAAATTTTCTGTTAAATTGTATATGGAATAAAAACATATTTGTAGTCAGAAAGTTAAAATATGATATTCTAGTCCTTGACACACAGAAGAAAGCTTATTCACAGCCTGAGCTCCATGAGCAAAAATAAAGAAAACTTTAGGCAGAGATATTAATGTAAGAATCTGCATAATCAACAAATCATTTTCTCCCACAGTAACAAACTTATGAATTAGGTACACTCCTAGAGTTTAAAAGTCACTGATAATTTATTTAAACTTGTTACCCCAAGTTCTTTACGAAGTTTTTCTCTAGTTACTATAGATACAATCTAAAAACAATTACCAAAGAGTATTTATTTAGAATCATCCTTAATTAAGTTTCGTATTTTTCACAGCAGTCACAACAGCTGCTAGATGAATCAGAGGCAAAACCAAAGCAACTATTATTAGAATTTGCTTGATGAATTGTGTATGTGGTTAAGTAGCGTCTTTAGTTTTGTTCATGTAGATTTGCTACTGACTTCAGCAGAGTCACAGATAAAACAAAGAATAAGGGTTAGCCCAAAGATGTTAGTATTGTGCATTAAAGTAATTACATTCATTAATGCATTTGAGAGTCATGCTAATGTGCATCAGTAGCTTTTCCTGCAGACAGGAACATTTGGCAGCAGAGCAGATGTGTTTTGTATCCACAAGAACTGGGTGAGATTTGGTGAAGTGCAGAGAGCACCTAACCTCTAAGTCAGGAGTTCCAATCAAATCTTTCCTATATTAGTAGTGACATTCTGCAGAAAGAACTGGTGGTTTTATCACCATAGGAAAAAAAAAGAACTCTGAGAAGCGCTAAGATGGGACCAACAGTATGTTCTTTCTCTCAGACAGGGTTCTTCTCAGAAGCAATACTTAAAGCCATTTCAGCCTGAAGGCATTGGGTTTGCTGCTGACTATTCTTGCATCCATTCTATGAATAAATAAGGTGTCTGCTGCATTTGGTGGGATTTTCCTAAGAAAAGATGAAAATATGTAGTCACAGATTTTGGGCTAAGCAAAAAAAAAGTTCAGTGCAGAAAAAAGACTGATTTTCACAGAGCCTTTGTGAAAGCATCGGCCCATCATCCTAAAGCAGATCAATGGATAGCTTGTTTTACTTCTACTAACTATATTTTTGTGTAGAAAATCTGTACTGTTATAGCCTTAGGGCATGGGGAGCACTTGTTCTACTCAGTGCAAGTGGAGAGCTTCCCACCACTGCAGTTTCTTAGCTAGTCAGTGTGGGGTGCTTTATGCTACCGGAGAGCCGTGACTGGTTTTCAGGAGAAGAGAAACTCTACCTGACACAATACAGACACTCCTCACGAGTCACAACACTTTGAAATAAAATCATGAGTCATGAATCAGAAAAATGTTTCATTGTTGGCAACATCCTAAAGGGAATAACTAAAACCCATTAATGATATAATAAAATCTGGCATGTCACTTCAAGCACAGCAAATTAGGAAAAGAAAACTAGCCTGCAGTTACACTGATACATTATAAATAGGTGTTATTTCTACATTAATACATCAAATTAGATTTTTTTTATAACTTCAAAAAATGAGAGGTTACATGTGGGTAGAATGCATTCTCCGTACGGTGTGATCAAGGACCAGGCACAACTGCAGCTGTTCTGAATGGCAGAAAGACTCGTCAGGTCTAATAGGGAGGAGCAGGGAAGGACGGGCTGGTCCATAGGTACAGAGGACCCCACGGGTGGCAAGTCTGTTCCTTCTGTGTGGGAACACGTGGGAGCTCTGGTTGCCTGGAGGTCAGGCTATGCTTGCAAGGCGTGCTAGAACCCAGAATTAGCAATGAACTGCTCTGTAGGATAAAAGTATTTTCCAGCTGTCTAAGTTTGGTTAACCAGCACTTTGAAGGGCTCAGAATCAGTTACACACAAGAATAAAATGAACTTTATTTACGTCTCTCGTGCACTGGGCAATTTAGTTTTTAGATTAACACAAAAGCAAGAAGGGCACTGCTTCAAGTGAAGTATAACTGTGAAACACTATTGGGTAAAAACAACTAAATTGCTATGAGAATTAAATATAGATCAACAAAATCAATACTTAATTGTGTAACTCAAGGTCTTTCATTTCAGTTCTGATCTCTAATAGGAGATACAATGTATGTTCACTTTTTAGTTATTATTTAAAACTTTATTGTGATGGAAAGCAGTCTTCTACATTTTTACCTTCTTAAAAACTGTCTGCCTATGTTCAAGGTAAACTCGATCCCACAATGCCCATTTCTTGTTTTAAATTCAGAGTTTTACCAACTTAGACATCCTCTAGTCCTATAATCACTTTGTATTTATGACACGTGTCTAAGTGGGATATGCAGTTGCAGCATTACATAAGCAGCTCCAATATAACCCGTGTAGTAGGACATTTTTAATATGTTCAGAGCTTCTTGTAAAATAAGTGTATTCAGCTACAGAGCAGTATTCTGATCAGAGATACACTGGTGTAATCACAAGTGCCTTCTCACCGTGTTCAGTGGCGTTGCATGACCAGAAAGGTGTAAGGTGAGAAGGGTTGGTTTTGAACTACCAGGTGATAGCTTTCTATCAGCTAGCCAGGATGGAATGCTTGGGCAGACCGTGGAAAATGAACAATCTCCAGACCTCATTTAACATCAGGTGGACAGGTAACAGTCTGCAGTGAAAATAGTTGTACAGTCACATCCAGGAAACGACAAAGGTGAAAGCTGGAGTGACCTCTGCTGCACTACAGCTGAGCTAAAAATGGGATGTTTAAACTTCTTTCTCTTTAAAGCATAACCTTAAATAACATGCTAAGCCATGCTCTCCCTTGTATATTGTCAGAAGCTTTCATCTATTTTCTGAATTGATAGTAACATAATTTTTGAAATAACGAATCACTTTTTTTCTACCTGAGCAGAAATCTCATGATTATTTTGCTGTACCAATGACATTCTCAAAGACACACCCTCACATTTTCAAGATAAACAATAAGTGCTAGTTTATTGGGAAAATTTGCATTGATATGAAGCGTATTCAAGTTCATTAATCTGCTCAGCAGTTTCTAGAAAAACCATATATACATAGGTACATATCATCCACTTACGGCATTGTGGGTAATATGACAACAACGGAACCAAACTTGCCTACTGTATTTAAAAGTATAACAATCTACAAATATATCTTAGTGTCACAAGAACAGCATTTCTGATTATCCTAAATTGTAAGTGAATTACCTGAGAGGAAATAAAGCTGATTAGCATGAACTGTGCATGACTCATAACTGCACATCCGGACAAAACAGCTATCGCTTAATGAATAGGTGACTGAGGAGACTTAGCTTGTCTATAGCTTGAATTCTTCAGTGGTTTAGGAGGTAAAAGATAGTTTAGTTAATTTAACCTTATGTATCATTATTTGGTTGATATGACAAGACCAGTTGGCCTGATTAGGTATATACTAACCCTCTTGGAACTTTTGCATAATTTAATAAGCCAGGATTTTCAGGTCCCAGTTTCCAGGTCAAATAAATCTAGCTTTTTACCTTCTGCTGAGGTATGAACTGAGTGCCACAAACGTGGCTGTTTTCTCATAGTGCCTCAAAATGGCCACTGGCTGCATCAACTGTGTGCATGGACAACGTTTATTTAAAATGGAATAAGAAAACAAAATTCTAAGTGGCAATACCTTGGAAAATGGTCACAATGCAGATGGTCAGTCAAGTGTGTTGCGTGGATTTATTAAAAAGCAATTAAACACCAGTACTTTCTCCAGAAGCTAAAGCAAGGCCTCACTCTGTTCACACTGGCAGAAACACCCATTTTGCTTCTCACAGAGGGAATCTACTCACTGAAAGCAATGCTTACTGCAATCAGAGGCTCATCAGAAGGCATTAAGGAAGAATATCTATGGTGAGAAAGGAAGCTGATACTCAGTTCTTAGTACTTGATAGACTGAAAATGAACAAGTCATGCATAGGATACACTTTTCAGAGCTCCTTTTAGCTTTACTTGTAGAGGGAGTTAAATAACAAAATTGTTCTGATTTTCTAGTGATGGAAAAAAAAATCACAGTGAAAAGAAATTGGTACTGAAAAATAAGCTTGCTGACAAAGTTATTGAATGTGACTTAACCATTTGAAGTTCAATACTATTCCTTGGCAGAATTCTGTTGAGGGTTATGTTGCCAGCTGTAACCTACTTAATGGTAGTGGAACTACACAGTCCTAACTACACATTTTCAGCCTTCATCAGACTGTATTTCACCACACAGCATTTGAGTATACAGAGGCTTGCCCTGATGAATGGAAGTAGTTGTTTTTTACCTTGATGAAAGTATGGCTGATTGTTTCAATAAAGAAAGGGCTTTATAAAAAAGGGGCCACAATTCTATTCTAGATTAGAAGTTTGGGAGATTTTTTTTTAAACTGGGATACTTAGAACTGAATCAAGGAGGGGAAAAAATAAAGTTCAAGAAATTTTTACAAAATCATACAAAATTTGGTTCTTAAAGAGACAGATTCTATCCCACATTTGAGTGTAGCAAAAAATTCCTCTCAAACTCAGTAAATGCAGGATTGTACTGATGTAACATATAATCTCACTGACATTTTCAGTAATCAGGGTCATGTACAGCTGAGCTATTCACAGACTGCTGTTCCTAAGTATTAGCTGTGTTCTTACCTGTCTTCATTTTCCACCTTTGGCTTTTTTGAACAAGACTATTTATTTTGGTAATTACAAAGACACTTATCCTCTCACTCTCTAGTTATGTCTGGGTTCCTGGCTGCACATCAGCCACCCAGCACACTGATGGAAAACAGACTGTACTGCAAATGGTACTTGGTCGTGGGTAATGATTTTTCACAATAGTAATCCTCTCTTTTGAGTACTGGACTAAATTCACTTTGGGTTAGCCTGTGACTATCCAAGGTATGTCAGCTGACCTAAGGACAAAATGACAGAAGCAGTAGATAGAGGAGGACCAATGTTATGTGGTAGCACCAAAAGAAATATGTAGAAATAATTCTCCCAGCTATGAAAACTGGCTTGCTGTATGCACTAAGAGGGCTGCACCATTGCAGGGGAGGTGAAAGAGTATGCATCTCTGCTGGAAGGCCTGCAGAGGAAAGAAAGGGAATGTCCTGGGGTGCGTTAAGAAGACTGTGGCCAGCAGGTCGAGGGAGGTTCTCCCCACCTACTCTTCCCTAGTGAGGCCTCATCTGGAGTACTGTGTCCAGTCCTGGGTTTCCCCGGTTCAAGAGAGACAGGGAACTACTGGAGAGAGTCCAGATGCTACAAAGATGCAGAGGGGACTGGAGCACCTCTTTGATGAGGAAAGGCTGAGAGACCTGGGGCTGTTTTGCCTGGAGAAGACTGAGAGGGGATCTTATCAATACCTAAATATCAAGAGAATGGGGCTAAACTATTTTCAGTGGTGCCCAGTGATATGAGAAGAGGCAACAGCCACAAACTACAACACAGGAGGTTCCACCTGAACAGGAGGAAAAACTTCTTTACTATGAGGGTGACAGAGCTGTGGAATAGGCTGCCCAGAGAAGTTGTGGAGATAATTCAAAACCCACCTGGATATGATCCTGTGCAACCTGCTCTGGATGACCCTGCTTTAGCAGGAGGATTGGATGAGATGAGCTTTAAAGCTACCCCTACCATTCTGTGATGCCATCCCTTCTTAGAAGTTTTAAAGAGAGGTCATTTAAACAAAGGAGTGATCTCCACAGCAAATAGTTTTCTCATTTTTAGACTCTGAGGAGGACAGTTGGGAAGAGACAATCTTTCCAGACCCATCAGTCCACTTTAGCATGACTGCGTGTTTAGCTGCTGTGAAGGGAGCTTCCATGCTCTTGTACACCATGCACATGCATCAGAACTTCCTCTTCCAAGGTCTCACCAAGCCGAAATACAGAGGTGATAACTTTCACATTTGGAAGAAGGATCTTCTTTATTCCTAAAAAATTCTGAATTGGCATGCTCTAACCCCACCCTAACAAAATAGTTTATTTTAGGAGCCTGAAGTTGTCATTTTCTTTTCCACTCCAGATTTTAATCAGTGATCTACACAGCAGAGGTTTTTTACCTCTGATGAAGCTAACTGAAACCCGCTGCCCTTTAGGTGTGCCTCCTCTATCAGGATGTAGATGCCACCTTCCCTAAGTGAGGGTGAGGGCATGTGGCTGGGCAATCATGCCACATGCTGCACTGGTAAGTGCTCCTGAAGGCAGCAGAGGAAGAGGCTGTAGCTCATGTTGCCTTCCCAGTAATCCTGCTGCAGCCTGAACTATGTGCATACTGTTTTCTGACCCTGTGCGATGAGACTACAAGAGTTCCTCTGTAATCAGAGAAAAGTGGGACAGGATAGATGCAAATAATGATGTTGGTTACATGACTGCATTTGCCACCTCTTCCGCTGACATTATGATCTGCACAATTTTCAGTACTGATTCAAGCAATGCATGAAGTGCAGAATGGAAAGCTGTGTTTAAGTTCATCTGCCATCAAATCCTACATAACAGTACAGTTATTTACATGTACTTTCTAAATTTATGCAAACAATTTATCATTGCTGTAGGGCTGAATATTTTGAGGAACAGAGGCACAACATGCACAAAAATCTGAGCAAGAGTTTTAGATATAGGCTGCAGAACCAAATTAAAGTAGAAGGATAAATCCTCTCTTGCAATTTTCAGTTCATTTCAGTACACCAAGTTGTATCAATAAAGAACCCATTGTATAAGTCAGCTAGAAAATAAATGCTATGAAGGATGTTCCATTTTATGTCATTTGAATTTGATTAGTGATTAGTCTTGGCAGTTAAACCACATGGGAACAGTAATCAAGGTTTCTCTACTGCGGTTCTGTAACAACTGGAAAACACTGTTGGCTCATGTCCTATACCATGATGGGATATTAACCTAAAATCTAATTAATCTATGAATGAATTACGGTCCTAGAAACATACTATATGATAATCAATTTTGAGTGGGTTCCTAACTGAAGATAAGATGAAGAAAAAGCTGTAAAATTACCAGAGGTTGATAAATTCTGTTTACTATGACTGATGATTTTTATGGAGGATAATTTTACAATCCATCAAACTTTTGTCAGTTCAAGAATCACACTGCCAAACGTATGCAGTAAATTAATTTTTGAATTTACATATTTATTAAAAATCTTATTGAAAACAGCAGGAAGTAAGCCCTGTTTGAATAATAAAATAACTTGTTATTCTACTGGAAAGAAAACAAACAAAAAAACCCCAGCCTTCTATTAAGATGATTTTATAGTAAGGCAATAATTATAAACAGCTACATGAATTAGTTAACCAAACAATGTATTAAATAGCCAACCCAAAATTAATCAAGAATTTTAAAAACTGTTGGAAGATAATCAAGTGAAAAATGTAATTTAAAAGCTGAGAAATTCACGGCTAAGTTTCAGATGTGCTTGAGGACGTGTTTGTTAACTCAGAGCCATTGGCAGGAGCTCCCGGATTCCCTGTGAAAGCATGGGGAGCTGCAGGTGTTTGCCTGCGTGGCTTCCTCACTCAAGGTGCTGAAGAGGAAAGGCGTGTTAGCAATCCTCTTGCGCACGTGGCCCCAGGAATGTGCCCAGTGTGATTGGGCTGCTGGCTCAGGAAATCTTTCTGTGACCTGAGCCTACGTTTATTCTCCCAGAACAGAAGTCTGCTGTAAGAAGGCATTACAGCTGCACCTCCTGATAAAAGCTGAACAAGAACCATAGGAACATCTGCTGAACAAGGGAATCAACACAGACAAACAAAGGATTGAAGACCACAGCATGTGGTAGGATGTGGAGAGCAAGATACCCTTCGTGCAAGGAAGGATGAAGAAGCATGCCAAATGGTGGAACTGGGAAGCATGGTGATATGATCTGAGGCAAGTAAGGCACCTCAGAGACTAGCCAGGCAAAGTTCTTGGCTGTGGCTACTTGCAAGGCCTCATTTCAACATTACCCATCAGTTACGCTACAAAGATTTTCTGCTTCACCTTTGGTGTATTACTCCACTGCTGTGATGTGCTGTCCATATCCCACAGACATGCTCCTGGTATCAAAAGAGCACGAGAGCCATGTCTCATGTCTCCTTTGTTTCCTTCCCTCGTCTCGTCCACACAATTGCTGCAGTTTTCTTTGACCACGAGCACCACTGGGGCCAGCCATTCGCACTCTTAAAATACCTACTTTGTGTGTACAAAATAGATAAGCCATCCTGCCTGCATCCATCAGAAACAAGGCTTGAGTAATGATAACAATTGTGCTTCCTTGCTCTGCCCTCTCACTTGTCTCATGAGAGACTGGGGTCAAGGAACAGGCCTTCTCATTTGATTGATGGATTATGGAGTACTTGGTGTACATTCAAATACTGCAGTACGCCTGGTACCTGAGAGAATCTGTGTTGTTTGGGGTGTCTGCCATGGTTACCAGGAGAAAGCACTTTTCTCGCAGTGAAAACACCAAGCACAAAAACAGGCTAAGATTAGATTTAATAATTTAGCCAGTGGACTAAAATATATCTTGATGGAAAAAATATAGATTGCAACTAATCTCATGTTTCCCAGACAACTCAAGGATACAGTCCTGGGCTGCGACTCAGTAACCATGTGGATTAATCCAAAAGGAAACAAGAGGCAGGGCTACATGTAGGGAATAGGCACTTCATGTCAGAAATGCAGATTTTAGATGATACTCCTTTGCCTAGCTCTAAAGGATGACCAAACAGAAACATTGTGATTTAAGCAGAGTAATGCTGGGCACCAAGATGACCCCTCCTGGAGATGCAGATGGAAGTACCTACAGCCTGGAGACTTATGGTGTGTATTCAACTTGCCACCTCACAAAATTAAAGCAGTGATACACATTTTGATTAATACACATATCATTACACATATCATTTGGCTGTGATCCGAGGGAAACTGTAGTCAATTTATGGGTTTAAATTTGTTTGCTTCATCTTTTAGACACAAGTACATCTGTTTCTGGTCATGAGAACCTCTATCCTACCTTGTGGTTCAGCCAGGCATACAAAATGTCTCTTACTAAGAACTGGTATGAGGCATTAGTGGTTGCAAACTCCCTGTAAGGGGCACAACCTTGAAACAGAAAGGAGCCAAGGACAAGTGTGCTGACCTCTGCCTTTCCACCTTTACCTTCCCTGGATACCACTAAGGTTCAGGTTAAGCAGCTAACAGGATCTAAAAGGCTGGTAAACATCTGTGCTGAGTCCACCTGTGCTATAAAAGACCTCTCTTAGAATGTGAGGTGTTACTTTGACAATGTTTTGGAGGGTTTTTTAAGAGAAAGGAACCTCAATGAAAATAAATATTGTGAAAGCCGGTTCTGCGGGGCTCCCTGTTTGCCTGTGAGAAAAGCTTTGCTGGGAGTAATCAAAGAAGGAATTCGGTGTGAGGAGCCAGGACAGGCTCCTGCTCCCACAGTGGGCTTCCTGCAGTGCCAGAATAATGTAGTATTTTTTGTATTGGTTTTGCTACAATTTGTGTGTAAATAAAGAAATGTGTTCAGCCACACGAGTGGATTTGTTGGATAGATGTATTATAAGATTTTTGACCATAGAAACACAGAAGTGTTACTGCAGTAGTAACATTGCAAATGTTGTGAGATACTGGTAACACAGAACATGTTCCTGTGCCTAAAATACAGATTATGATATTGTTAATATAATAGGCCACTAGGAGGACTAAAATACAACTGGAATTCATGCAGACACACTACAGAGCTAATATGCACTCGTTTTTTGAATGACCAAAGATGATACAAACAGGAAATTTGGGTAAAAATACAGAATAAAGCCCTGGCCCTACTAGTGAATTAATAATTTGAAAGGTGTTCCTGAAAATGAATGAGCATTTGATATTTATTGGAGAACAAAAAAAAATCTTTAAAGTGTTGATTTTTTTGATACTTTAGATTATTTAAGATTCAAATACCTCTAAGAATGGAATAAACATTTCTTCCACTATTAGGAAGCCTGAATGGTCAGTGGGACTGCTGAAGGTGATATAGTTCTGCTCAAGTAAAAAACTCTTTGCAGGATCAGGATGAGAATTTGCTTCTGACATTCTGAAAATTCCTCAGCGGAGGGGTGATGTGTGTTTGTGGTTCACCCTTGTAATGCAAGATCCTGTCTTGAGTAAGAATGCTGACGAGAATATTAAGTGATAATGATTATTTGCTTAGCACTGCTATGGAGCCTTCAAAGCCCTCAAAGCAGCCTGCTAACAGTACTGGAGTAAATTCCAAATGCAGCTGGAAGGTATTTTTTATATTCTTTATTTAAAAATGGGGAATTTAATAGCAAGAGAAGTTTAGCAATTTGGACAGTCAGCCAGAACATCACCCTGATCTCCACAAACCTGCACTCTTAAGTGGTAAGCTTTTCTCACTATTTGTATATTAACTTTTTTCTTTGCAGGCAAAAAATTCTCCATGGAAAGACAGAAGCCTGTGTTGTACTCACTAGAGAGCATCTGAAATGCTCTTCAGCATACAGGACCTGGCATTTTATCCAGTGTATGTGGTAGTTAATCAAATGTTTTGCACTGACTTCAGTAGACTTTGGATCAGACTCTTGATGCATTAGAGAGATAAATTATTTAACTTACTGAGTTCCCCTAGAAACAAAATATTGAGCTGCAAACAAAGCTAACAAACACCAAATGGGACACCATCTGCTGCAATGAACAGAACATGACCAGTTTCCCCCATGCTTGAGATGCTTCCAAAATACAATTTGAAATAGGTTTGTTAAACTCCCAACTGTCTCACAAAACTGGTTTAGCACAGGTTAGCAAATGCTAATGCCACCAGCAACAGCAAGCCAGACTCTGATACACCAGTTGGAGTTGTCTATGATTTCTATTTGACTACCCTGCATAAAAGCCCAGGGGCTTTCTGCTACCCAGAGCCTATGGAACCTATGGAGATGTTTCTGTTCATGCCTTGTGTCCTAGGGCCTACAGACACTGAGTAGGTTCTGCCCCTGAGTAAATATGAATGGTAATTATCTATATAATGATGCATTTGTAAATCTGGATTCTTATACCCTTTGACATCCAGACTCCATGCCTTACAACCTTCTGGAGGAACAGGATATAGAGGCAAAAGAACCTCTATCTCCCACGGTAATGGCAGGAGATACTTGAAATTCCAAGTCCAGAGCTCTCCCTGCTTTGTATCAAAGTTTTTGGCTGTGATGGAGAACATGTGCATTCCCAAACACTTTCAAAGGGACAAAAGGACAGTGCTGAGTTAAATGTAGTGCATCTGATACTAGTGGGTGCCATCAACATTAGCCCCCTTTCCACTTAGAAAACATACTAATTGAGCAACCAAGTAGTTTTTATATAATGTGAGGGAAAAAACCAACCGTATTTGCCTTGTAGAACAAGACAAGAAGATAAATGTCTTCACACCTAAATTTCCTACATAGCCATCTTCTAGTATCCCCACTACAAGCGAGCAAAGTACCATGAGCAAACAGAACCTCCAAAGACTATTGAGTCTTTAGCAGTTAACCAGAAGGCTACAGCTCTCCACATTATGTAGCTCTTTTAGATGGTGACTGCTGTTCTTCAGCTTATGCTGCTGCCTCTGCTTTCATCACTGTGCTACTAATGATGTCATAGTACAGATTCCATGTTTTTACAATGGATTTTATTTATATAAATTCTGTATTATAAATGTTGAGCTCTCTGGTAACCTGGCTTGTTATAGTGGTTCTCAGAAACATTAAAAGAAAGGATGATGTTCCAATAATAGTAATAATAAAAATATTTTGTAAAGTGATACAGATGAAAGTTTTAGCATTTTACTGTTGCTCTACCCTAATGTTATTGAAAATGCAATAAAGAAATGGATTTAAAAATATGAAGAATTTAATTATGATGTGATCTTAACTGTAACACTGTAGGATCAGATTAAAAAATACACAGTATTTGGCCTTCCTTTTAACTCAGGGGAAAATGTCTGTTGATGTTCCATGACACTGCCCACAAAGCCAGTGTACAGATGTAGGATGCTACAGATCAAAATTCTGCCAGATAAAGGGAGAATATCTACACCAATTTTTGAACACCTATATAAACACCATGATTTTCAAACACGTGAATCTGTCAGAGACATCAGCAAAAGCTGCAGATTTCTAGCACCTTTGAAAACTGGGCAGCTGAAGTTTCTAAATATGAATTTAGGCACAGCCATTAGGAAATGAAAGTGTGAAAAAATAGGCCTATATTTTTACTGCACAGGAGCTACAAAAAAGACTCTCCAGTTAGGCTATGCAGGGCAAAGTAATTCTTGCAACAGCGATCAGGAAGCGTGTGCTGGCTGCTTAGCTACTTCGATTCCTTGGTTTCTGCATTGTCTGAAAAGCTCTTACATTTCTAATCTGCTTCGTATCTTAGTATACGTGTTACCAATGAGCTTCCCAATTTGGTAACTTTTCTGTGGATACAGTGTCTTGGTGAAGTTTTAGACACTCCTGTTATAGACTGTTACTGCATTATTAACATTTTAATTTTATAATACTCAGCAATGTAACATATTCGTTATTAATGTTTTCATTCCCACCCGCTTCTACTTTGCTCTTCATCCACCCAAATCCATCTGAGGTCTTGTTTTACAGTATGCTTTACAGAGCATTCAATAACCCACAGAATATGTGCATATGTAATAGGATGCCAGAAAAATCACTTTTAAATGTTTGACTGTCAGTTATTCAGATAATTCTTCAAATAATCTCTTGGGGTTTTATTTGCTGAGAATAACACTAGAGTCATTAAAGGAAGTTCTTAAGGCTACAGTTTTTTTGTAGTGTGTAAAAGTTTTAGTGACCTCTATTGATGATCAGGCAAAGAATGGAGTAATCCACAGAAGGTAGCACTAGTGGGAGCGGAGCTATCAGGATGTCTCAGTCACTGATGGATTGATGGGCAGTTCAGGCTGAGGGGACTCTGGTATGTACTGTGAAAACTTGTATCACTCTTCTTGGGCTTTGTGAAAGATAATGAGACATTTAAATTATGTAGCTCCATCTTACAAACTTCCCAGACATCCCTGTATTGCTTACTGCTAATAAGTCTGCTAAATCCCATGTTTGCTTCTCCTACCAAATACAAATATTATTTTCCATTAAAATAATATAGATGCCACACAGGGTCTGGAATTCATGTACCAGGGCTGAAAAATACAGTGAGTAAAATATTTAACTTTAAGACTTGATATAAAGTAGAATGTTTGAGTTAGCAAAAAATATTTAACCAATATTTTTCTTAAGGATTTAGATAATCTGTGTGACATATTGCACAAAGAACAGTATAACTTCTTATTTAAATAAAAGGTGAATCACTTTTGGGAGATGAAAACAGCTTGTGGAACAAACTATAAACATCTGCAAATTATTTCAATATGATTTTTGCCCATATTTAACATGAAATTGGCAGTCTTTTCAAAGAGTATGTTGATTAGGATACTATTGTCTGTGTATATATGAAAAGAAAAAGCATCCTTGTAAAAAAAGAAATAGTTTGCTAACATATTTTCAGTGTGCTGCCACAGTTCCTGCTACCATCAGCTGCGCAAGAACAGAACTCTCATACTAAAAGATCAGTCATTTCCTACCCTTCCCTGCATAATGTTTAAGTGCTTTATGCAAAACATATCATTGTTATAGATGGAGAAGGCAAGTTTCAGCTGGAAAAACAATTCACAAAAAATATTGCAGCATTATTCATCTCATTTAACTCTGCTAATCAAACGCTCCTCCTGGAGTCAAAATATTTTCCAGCTTCAGAAAACAAACAGCTCGCTGCATACCTCTCTGCCCTACTGCTCTTATCTTGATTGAGTCAATCCAATGTTTATTGTATCCAATTTATTTTTTAGCTTTTTCTTTTAGTACTAATATAATTTCTACCATTGCAACACTTACACTATCTCGCAGGCTTAGTAATATTTGTCATTTGTTGCCATTAATGTGCCTTGAATTCCATTTTGGCCTACAGTATTATTATAATATTCCAATTCAATGCAGAGAGAAATGAAACCTAGAGCTTTGTTTCCAAAGATGGAGGACTGAAGAGCGTCCGGTTACCAGTGGCAGGAACAGTGGGCACTTTGAGCCATGCTGCAAATCACAGCAGCTCCACCTGTCAAACCTTTGAAAAACAGCTCAAAACATTTTCCACTCAGGGAAATCACTAGCAAATGGTATTTTTATTCAATATGTACTTTGGGTTCTTATTAGACTAAAGGATCTACCTACTTAGACCTAAGAGCCACAGTGTCTATTAGTAATCTTCAGTTATATAGGAAAACAGACCTTGTAGTGCTCAGGACGTAGCTGCAAGACATGGTGCAGTGTGATGTGATGATACCGGTCAGCAAGCTGGGTGGGATGGGACCAAATGGTGGAGTCTTATCAACACCCTGCTTACTTCAGCTACTCGGCCCTGCTGAGAAATGGCCTGGAGTAACCAGGCCATAAGGAGCTGTGCTCACACTGTGCCCAAGCAGTCTCACTGTAAGTTAGCTCTGTACAGCTCTGCATTGCTCTGGGCATTCGTACACGAGCAGTTTTGGACTCTTCCTCCCGGGACTCTAGCAAATGAGCTGCAGGACTTTTTGTGACATCTGGGCCAGTGTGTAACGTGGTTATGCAGCTCCTAAATGCTGAAAAGACAAGGTTCTCTCTGTAATTTGAAATTACTTACCGAGATGTTGGGATGTGGGGTTTCTGCTCCAGTGATCAAATTTTTCCACTCAAAAATGGCAAAGCTCTTCCCTCCTTACAGTGCCAAAGGGGTTATATTCAGTGAGTGCAACGCTCCAGCTGTGGCCACAGGACAGCTCAGTGTGTTGCCTTAAATCAGACAAGCCCACACATCTGCATCTGGCACTTGACAAACCACATAGGCACACCTCACTTGGTGCTGTGAGTTATCTGGGGATTTAGCGTTACATGACACCGTGCCACAGGCACTAGAACTGCACCTACATGCCAATAAGGCTTCCAAGTCCCCTACTTTACTCCCCTAGCTACAGCTTTTCACTTCCTCCGCGTCTTCTCTCAGCCTCACATCCAAACTATTCTCCTGCTAGCTTTGCACACCATGTGTTTTAAATGCCACACAGCCTGCTGTACTATGCCAACAACTTTCTATCCTTCACCAATATCCAAATACTCTTTTAAAACTCTGTGCTAAAAGATATTTGAGTTAAAATGTCACCACCTACCTATCCCATAAATACACCAACCAAACAGAAAATAGAGAGTGCTTTTACACCAGCTGGAGGGCTACTCAGAATGGGATTTGGTGGCACAGTACTAAAACTACTGAGTCCATTAGTGTTAGAAGCACAACTGTATCGGCAGATAACAGCATCCAGTTATTTTAGGGTATGTTTTTCCTAAAAATATCCCCCAAATACCATTAAAAAGTTTATTTTCTCTGTCAGACTCTGCCTTCCAAATGTCATGTTGCCTTGCCAAAGCCTTTTAAAAACTTTAAAAAAGTTACAGAGAATGTTATCACCCTCCTTGCTGAGCCACTCTCCATTGCATGATGTTTTACTAAAGCTCTCAGCAGTGTAAGAAGCCTCAGTTGTTTCACCTAGAAGGCACAGGGAGAGAAATGAGTCTGTATAACTGCAGCTTTTTATCGTTGCCAAGTTAGTTCCTTGGGCTAACTGTAAGAATGTTCTCCACACTACACAACGTTTCTTTTAAGTGATACACGTGAAGTGAGACCTTAGTCCCAGAAGACTGCCTAGCAGAAGACTGCCTAGCAGTCTTCACAGTGCTTGTTTTGCTGCCTCTTCACTTTACTTTTTGGAGGCAACTTTGATGGCAAGATATTAGAAACAATAAGACCTGATTAAGAATATAAAGTTCAGTAGAATATCTTGGAATGTGAACTTGCCCTGTGGAGGAGGAAAGAAACATGCAGAGATGTGGGTTTGTTGATGTCTGGAGACATCCTAGCCTGTTTCTAATTTCACATTTCCCCACAAGTTGAATCAGACTTGAGGCTAGAAAAAAAAACTTTTAATTCTGTACTACTCCCATGGGTGGCATGGTAAAATCTGTTTTCTTATCCGATCATGCTCCTGTGGATTTTGTCACTTACGTTGTCAAACACTACTATAAAATTCCTCTGACAATAGCTTACATCAATGTGGGTAATTACTCAGACAGTCTTTGCTTTGACGGAACAAGTATTGCATCATTCATCTGAGAATCAAAATCCTTTGATTAAACAGAAAGGAAGTCTCACAGCCCAAAGCCTGTCAGCGGGTGAATTCTGTTGAGACCATTTTGACAAATGGAAGCACATTTGGCTCAAACTCCCCCATACAGACCTTGGCTAGGGAACGGGGCAGGGCTGTGGTGCAGAGGGTGGCTATTCCAGTAGCGCAGTCCCATGCCTGATAAGGCCTCCTGCAAGTGCTCTCTGTGACCTCCCCGTGGTGGCAGCAGACAGATGAGACCTTGCACAGCAGCACCAGCTCTGGAGGCAGAGGTCCAGGGCAGCTCCAAACAAGCACACACAAGGCAAGTGAGCTTGGGGACAGGCTAGCCCCCACTAGGCCACCTTAGGGTTGCCGTGACTGGACTTTGACCTGAGTGGGTACATCAGTGTGGCTTTACAGCACCGTGAGACTTCTGACTTGGGTCCCAGCCATCTAATTGGCATGGCGCTCAGAATGTGCTCCCTCTCTTTGGGCGAGGTAGCTCACTCTACTTTCAAAACAGAGGTGCTGAGTCCTAGATGGACATAGGAGTCTGCTGGGTAGTTTACTTTCCCTTTGTAACGCTGCCCTTTATAAAACTGTTGCTAGAATTTCTATACACAACGTGTTAACACAATGTAAGTTTTGAAGATCTAATGCAAAAGCTTAGATACAGCAAACATTTTGTGACAGGGAAGATGAAAGGATATCTGAACCCAGCTGAATTAGAATGTCTGGTTCTAGGCTAGCATCACCTTATGTTTACATTAATAGACCACCTCCCTAAACATATGCAATGGTTTGATATACCAATTCCTCACATGAAAGAAAAGTATTGATCTTAAAACACAACAGATGAGTGAATGAGTGCAGATTAATTGCCCATCTACAAATTGTACAATGGCAGCATCTTCCTTAGCACCACGGTTTCACCAGGGCTAGGAAAGAAAATATAACTAATTCCCTCCTCACCTCATCATCTTCCTCTCTCTCAAGCCTGGCAAGGAAAATAGCAAAGAGGAGGTGAGGTTTCTGTGCTTGATACACAGCAAACTGAATTATACAATCAGTACACAGAAATCCATAATCAACTAATTCCTGGATTTGATCCAGAATCACACAGAATCACAGAATGTTAGGGGTTGGAAGGGACCTCAAAGATCATCTAGTCTAGCCCCCCTGCCAGAGCAGGATCACCTACAACAGATCCAGCCCACCTAGATACTTCCTCTTATTGACAAGGGATCCCTTCTCCTATTATTTTCTAGTATGATAATTTATAGAAGTTGTTTCAAATTCTATATTCGCAGTAACACACACATTGTATAAAACAAGCTAAGACATAGGTCACTGAGAGCATTTGCTGTCTTCTTTCCGGTTCTAACATCAAATAGGTATTGCTGTCCCCAATTTACAGACAGCGAAACTGAGATCCTGAGACCAACAAACTAGCCAAAAACCACCCAGTGCTGCCCCAGCTGCAGGAACTCTTGTAATTACGGAAGTATAAGCATGAAAATTAGTTAGTGCACATCTGAGGATGCACTGAGGTGTTGCTTCACTCTCTTAAATACAAATGGTAGCTACAATAGCTGCTTTTTACTAGTTCCCCACAGAGGGAAGCTTGGGACAATGTTCAACTTGCTAACTTTGGGTTACAAGTTTGGTACTCAGTATAAGCTAGCTGCCTAGGTTTCCTTTCTCTGGTTAAGGCAAGGAGGCAAATAGTTCCACAGGTCAATGCCTCCTTCCCACTTTAAACTCTTAGGATGCAGCTTTTCCCAACTGCTTAATTGAATCCAAATCCCTAACTTAGGCTTTTTCACATTTGATAAGCAGACTCCCTCCCTAAGCCTATCCGATAATGTGAAAAAAATTAGTTTTCTGTGAAAGCAGAGTGCACATGGTCTCCCTAGAACTACTTCAGTCATTTAAGCACGGAGAGTCTCTTAAGAGTGGCTCCATTTAAGAGTCTAAGAGCGCCTCTCTTTCAGAGAGAATAAGGCACCCTCGGAAAGACAGACCCCAAATCTGGCACATAAGCTTTGCTGGCACATTCTCCAAGAGCTGTCTAAATGCATGAACAGTGCAAGTGCCCAGTGTGCTCGCAATTCATAGCCTAGGCTCAAGACTTACTGATCTCTGTAGGAGATGAGACAGAAGCAGAAGCAGCTCATGCCTGTCTTTGTTTTCCCCTTGCTCTTGTTTAGTGTAGCCTGCAGAGGTGTCTGGGCTGCTTTATCTATTGCAGTAATTCAGTAACGTTGAAACATCCTCTATAGTATCAGCTTAATGCTCTGGGATCCTTGAGAATAGCAAGTGTTGTGCAATTACCAAACTTCCTTATTCTTATTTCCAGTCCTTTTGTGGATATTCCCCTGTTAATACGATGCATTAGAAGGCTTGTGAGCACAATGAGTCAACCATACAGTATTAACTCCCAATCAGCTTACACAGCTGTAAAAAGCCTTGAGTTTATCTGGGAATGCCACCACGCCAGTCCCACTTGTAAGTGCAGCCAAAACAGCAGCAACTTCTCTACTTTTTCCTTTTCCTGTGTTTGCCAACAAGCTCTAATATCTACTTGAATTACAAGACATGGTGATTTGAGCATTTGATCTCCTTCATGAATCATCTGTACAACACATACAAACTCTGCCATGCCGAAGAAGACCATAACTTCACATTGCACATACAAGCCTCTTTCATTACATAAGCCCTCTAGTTAAGTGGCTGATGTAGTTAACGTTGTACCTGTGCCAGAAATGTCAGATTTCTCATATATGTCATCACAACTAAGGGAAAACAAGAGGATTTAGAAACCTGCGATGGGCACCAACCCCTTCTGCAAAGGATCTTTTCTTTAAAGTGCTAAAGTCATGCCTTGAAATACAAGCAAGCCTTGATGGTGACTCAAATTGAGTAACACACAGAGACAAAAGAAAGCAAGAAGGGCTGTATTACATAAAAAAGTATGTGATGGATGGTTAAGGGTAGAGAAGAAAACACATTTTTCACGATGCTTTGGGATCGTAAGGATGATTAAGTAATAAAATCTTTGACCAACTCAGTTACTTCTCCAAGGGAACAAAGAAGACAATAAAAAGTCTTGTGTCGGCTCCCATTCGTTCATAAAATAAGTTAATAAACAATGGGTCTGGGTAAGGGAAATTTACCTTGTTTTCCAAATTCTTATAAGAAAAAAATAAATCACTGAGCTTTTAAAGTCTAAACAGTAAATTCATTGAGATGTGAAATAATTTTTTCATTGTAAAAATATGGTAGTAATCATGACGTCAGCAAACTGCTCAAGACACAACC